>VZRW01025868.1:359964-409321 GCA_013398125.1 Aegotheles bennettii
CTCCTCACCGCCCGGCACCGCGGGGCGGGACGGGGTTCGTGCGGGGGGCGAGAGGAACCCCGCACCCTTCATCCCCCCGGGGCCGGGGCTCCCGTTCCCCCTTTCCCCGCACAGCCCTGACCCCGCTGACCCGGGAGCAGAAGTTGCGCTGCTTTTTCTCTTGGCTGGGCTGCCGGGACTCTGCCCCCCGCCCCGGCCTCGGCACGGCACCACTCGTCCCCGGGCTGCCTGGCCCGGCCTCCCGGCACTCTGCCCTTGCACGGGGGGGTGGAACCCTTCAAGGGCTCGTTTCTCCTTAGGGGGAAAGTTGGGTCACGAACGAGGCAGAATTCCCAATAAAATACACATATCTTTAAACACACGTCCCTTTTACCCCCCAGCGGCCCGGCGCTGAAGGAGGAGGCTGTGACAGCACAGAACAAGGCCTTGGGGCATGTGGGTTTTTTCTTAGAAACCCCTGGAGTGAAGCTGCTCTTAGCACGGAGAGCCTGAATGCCACGGGCAGCCTGCTCGTCTTCAAAGAATAATTTAGAGGAGCAGCAGTGACTCATTAATAGAAAGTATTGGTTGCAGGAAGGCAAAACCAGGTGAAGTTTCTTACTTTACCACAGACTCACTCTGTGACCTTGGCTCGGTCTGGCTGCATCAGTCCTCTGTTTGCTTATGGTCAGGAATAGTGATTCCTGCCAAAACCATGCTGTGAGTAAATATACTAATGACTGTGAAATGCTTATCTGCTGTAGTAATAACAGGTAGATAGCGGTGTTCTTTGTGCTGTGGAAGCATAGAGGCTGTAGCCAGGATGCAAGTGTTTTGCTTGCAGAATTTTCCCGTAGTAGCTGTGCTTTGATGGAAATAGCCACTGGCTTGGAAAGATGTTTAACAGCCTGTGATGTTGCATGATGTGCCCTGTGTGGTCATCTTACACTTCATATTTTTTATGAAGCGTGTGCTCTCATGTGCTTTTAAAGAACTGCCATTCCACAGCCCAAATAATTCGTGGGGTCTTTTTCCCCTCCTGTTTGCCCAGAACAAAGCTGGTGTCCTCTTCCACTGCTAAGGAAACCTTGTGCATTTCTAATGTGGCTGATGATCTCTGATCTCTGGCATCTCTCTGTGATATGGTGTTTTAGTAGGGAAATGGAAGAGAGGTATTCTGATATATTTGGTATGATGAAGCAATTACTTCTGGTGTTGGTTTGTAACTTACTGTGCTGCCATTCAGTTGTACTGGGTAGTTGCATTAACTTGATGCTATCTCGGGGTGCCTCTGAATTTGCAAGAAAATACTAACAGGAGTGACAATAACTTACATGTGTAGTGTAAGATAAACCTAGTAGTTCAGTTTAGGAATAGTATTTTCCCTATCAGCTTACATGGTGCTCTCTACAGAAAATCAAATGCCTTAAGTATGCCACAGGCGAAAACTTCAATCCAGGAGTCCTGGAACTGTGAAGGAGTTACCTGCCATGGTTCACACGCTGCTTTGAAGTGGTGTGCAGCCACTGCAATAGCAGGTGAAAGCAGCCAAGCACAGAGCTGGGAGCTGCTGCTGTGAATACTGACTTCAGTGAGCTGTTTTCCCTCTTTACTGTTTTGCTTTATACCAACTCATGCAGCTGGAGTACTCGTCCCTCTGAGTTTTTGTGGTTTTGTTTCTTTTTTTATAAATCTGTTGTAGGATACACCAGGAGATAGCTCTATTTGACTGAAATCTTACATTTTTTTTGAAAATAGTTTGATCTATAGTTTTTCACTTGTCTACTCAAGTTAATATGAAACTTCCATAATCAGTTTTAACATTAAATAAGAAAGCTTTTATGTGTTGAGGAGGAGGTAAGCATAGCACAGCTGGGGCTGTTTGTTGGTTGTTTTTTTTTCTTAACAAAACTGAAAGCTGCTCTGGTAAAGTGCATTTCATTGTTAATTCATAATATGTAGGTGCCCTGGAAAAATCAAATACCCAGTTTCACAGCTACCCTTAGGCATCTTTAATTTATGCAAACTGGGCTCGCTGAGTAACTACTCCAAGTCTCATTGACCTTAGCAGCTTTGCAGAGGTCATGTTTTAAAGTGGGTGAGTTGCGCTTCAACTGTTTGGGTTTTTTTTTCAGTAAGCATTAGGGGCAAGTATTGGTGTACATAATTACATGGTTTTTCTGGTCTCCATTACATTTTCTTTTTTTCTTTAGATTCTTGCTTGTAAGTGCTACAGTAAATCTAGAGTCTTCTTGGACTTTATTTTTTTATCTCTCATCTTAATATTAGGAAGAAACACAGGTTTTTGAAAACAAGTAGTTCTCAGTAAAACAGAGCAAACTGAGATTTTACAAGCAGCTAGAAAGGCCGGTTTTAGGATCAGAGAAACTTGGCCAGTGCAACTGAAACATATACAAGTGACATCAGCATTTTCCTGAGCTGTTTATGCTCCTCATTTCTGTTGGTTCCCAGCAGTGCCTTGTGTCTTACGTAAGCTTGCACTGTATGTCCTGTCCTGCTGTTCTCGTGCGTGAGAATTCATCGGCCTTATCTTACTGTAGGTTTGGAGAGCGGAATAGTTACTGGCTGCTGCTTGTCTCAAATGCCCACATGCAAATTTCTTACAAGCACGCTGAAGAGATCTATGCCAGGAGCATAATAACTTGTCCTAGGAGACATGAGAGGAGTAACTTGGAGTGAGACACAGCTCATCGCCCTGCTCCTTTTGGTAATGGGAACTGTAACCACTGTGAAATAAAGTGGTGATGGAGATAATCATGAGACAGAAGTTTTACTGGACAGAAGCCTTGATCTCTACCATATATAGATGGGCCACTAATGCGGTTTTGATGGCTGGTGATAAAACAGCCGTAAAAGACAAAGGACTAAAGTTTAAACAGAAGATTTGATGATATTAAGACTTAGCATTTAGTGATGCATAATGAAGATACTGTCACTTGATGGGTGACATTGAAGCAAAGCTTCCGTTATAAGTTCTCAAAAACAAACATATCTTCTGTTTTTTTCTTGCTTGCTAAATCTAGCTGAAACTTGCTGGCATAAAATCCTGCAGTAATGCAATGCTTATAGTTTAATTCTAACTAAACTAGGCACCTTTGAACGGTATCTAATGTTTCAGTACAAAAAACTGTGTTTCTTAAATATACTCTGGTCTATTTATTAATGCTCTAGCAGTGCGAGGGAGCCAAGTTCCTGCTCACCTGCCTTGGTGAACGTGGTTCTCCTTGTCTGGCTCCATGGCTTGTTTTGAACAGCTGGAAAATTTTCTTAGGAGCACTGATGTAGCGCAGTCTTGTACGTGACTGTACAAGCTGTGGAGCCAGGTACAGAAGGGAGAAAGGGTTGTTGTGGAGAAGCACACATGGAGAGGAGTGCTGGTGTGGCCTGTGGAAGTAACAGAGAAATCTTTCCTGTGACTTTCCACAAGTGTTCTGTTCCATGCGGCAAGAAACAATTTCTCATTGTAATGGAGAAATGAGGAATATAAGCCTTGACAAGGAGACTGGTTATCTGAAAAGGAACAGGTGCAGTGCTTTGACACTCAAAAGCGAAACAAATTCCCGTAAGGAAGCTGTTCTTGCAAAGTTTAAGGAAATTTATTGGCAAAACATCTAAGAGGGACTTGAAATTTCCTTTAGAGTAGGGAATTGAATTATCACTGTTGCTTTTATCACACAAATCTAGGAATCCATGGGCTTTTTCTGATGCTTTTCTTATTTTTGGAGGATGTGCAAATCTGTTTTAAAACCATATGCAGGAAAATGGACAGTAATGCAGTTGTATGTGTTGTGGAGGCTCGAGGTAGTTCTAAGAGTGTAAAATTACTTCAGAAGCACCTGCATGTGACACATTCACAATTCCATTCCATTGTATTTTATTGTTTTACAGATACTTACGTGAATATGAAAGCCCACACATCCAATAGCCCTTTCATTCTGTAGATGTAGGCAAATGTAGTCTGGATGCTTAAATCTGCTAAAATATTTATAAGAAAGCTGTCTCTTGGAAAAAGTTTTCCACAGGATGCAGTGGGTGTCAGGTCTAAAGGTCAGTGGCAGACAAAGTAAAGTGAAAGCTCTTTTGGATTTATTTTTCTACATTTTTTTAATAACAAACCCTCCTTATGTAAAGAAGCATGGGATCTTTGTTACTTCTCAAATTTCCAAATGCTAACGGGCATTTAGAGGTTTGTTAGTACTTAAGCATTTTGTTGAAAACTTTGGTTTTTTTTTCTTTAGGAGAGGGGAAAAAAAAATCAGTGCAGTTAATATATTCATGAACTCTGTGCACGGAAGTTCCTGGTGTAAATCAAAAAAGCCAGATGGAGTTTTAAGTGTCACGTACAGATTAGGGAACGAACATTCCTGATACTAATAAAAGGGCCAGATTGGAACTACATAATTAATCCCAGCATCCCTTTCAACACATGATAAGATTTGGCTATAACAGCCGTGGAGTTAATGGACACAACTGTCGAGTTCTTTGAAGCAGAGGATTGTTTGCCTAAAATAAGAATACCTGCATGCTTACTCTTGCGTGTAGCTGCTGATGAGCAGTGTTCATGCTGCAGTTTAAATGGGACAATCAGTGTGAGTAGTGGCTGACTTGGTCTTGAGTCTATTTCCTGTCCTAAATAGTATTATATATTAATATACATATTTAATATGCATCATTTATCTGCATGCATATTTTATGTATATAAATATATTTAAAGACAGGAAATAAGTGTATAGGCTTTTTAAAGTGTTACATGGCAAAACCTTCTCTCCACTGGAGTCTTATTTGTAATGATTGGGGAGCCCCAGGAAACAATCTTGCAATTAAGTTTATTCACTGTATGGTATCAGTGACCTGGAAGAAGTGTGCAGGAAGGTGCTAAAAAAATAGATTTATGAGATGGCACAAAGTCTGTCAGAGACAGACAGGAGGAAGAGTGGGCAGATGGCAGTCAGTACAAAACAGGTGAATAATCAGATTGGGAACAAGCTGAATAGGCTGTGCAAGTGTGTGTGCTCTTTGCATGCTGCATGCGTGTATTAACATGGTGGGGATTTTTCCTGTTGTGATCTGTGGAACAGAGAGGTAAAAATCTTGTAGCTGGAAGCATAAATAATGGTGAAAGCACGCCTGCCATTGTAAGAGGGAACTTCTGGGATGAGTAGAAAGGTCAGTGCTTTCAGAACTACCTGGACTGGAAAACCTTAAAAAAAAACTGTTCAGTTATAGACTTCACCTGCAGGTTTATTCAGATCTCTTTGGCATGCATAACATGGAATAATACTGAAATAATCTAAAATCTTAGTGCCTGGACAAAACAGATGTGCTGTGTGATGATAGATTTTTATTTTATTTTTTTTTTCTGAAATGGTCTGGAAGGTAGCAAGATGTATTTGTGATAACTTGTTTACAGAATTTATTTTGCCTAGTTTGTTTGTGAGCATTTGGGATAGCTGTCTTGCCTGTTTGTTGCCTGGTTCAGTGATATTTTTGAGATTGTTGCATGAAAGCACAATTGGAGTGATGAAGGTAAAGAACAGCAAAGGGCTGGTTGTACTGATGAATGATTGAACCTGTAACACCTAGCACAATGGTAAGGATTATACAAAAAACCCCCAAAACCAAAACAACAACAGCAAAAAAGCAACAAACAAAAACCCACAAACCAAAACTCCTCCCCCACTGATCTTGCTCCAAAAGTGTTATATCAATTTATTTTAATAATAAGGCATACATGTGGAAGAGAATGCATTGAGACTCTGATCAGCCTGTTGGTAGCTTTGTCAATGCAATAACAATCTCAGTCTTCCCTGTTCATATTTGTTTCAAAACATTCCTGCTTTTTTTTTTTTTAGGGAGTTCCATAAATTAAAACAGCAGTGAACTGGTCTAACTGGAGAATGCCCTACCCAATAAAGAGCCATTGCTTTGTCTGAGCTGGCACTTAATGAGAAGAGCCACAACCCACCTTGGTAGTTTAAAATTTATTTAATGCGGATAAATTTTTTTATGCCTGAAGTTACCTTTTAGTAATATCTGTTTGCTCCTTGTATGCTGTCGTCTTAGGATGCCTCAGCCTGAACAACCCCAGTAAAGAGTTTTAACAGCACCAGAAGGTTGGAGGGAATTAGGTCTATATTTCTGCAGAAGTGAAGGTTAGAGAGAAAAAGGGAAAAAGATTAAAATATTCCCAGGAAGTGCCCTAGATAAGATTGTTTCATGTCTGAGGGCATGTTGAGTCCTGTGGGAATGAGGAAGCTAAACCAGCCTAAAAGGCTGTTTAATTCTTCTGTTCCACACTGAATCAACATGATGTTGGATATCAAAGTGGTATTAGTGGGATTTGTAAGAACGCGGGCATTTTTATATAAAGAATGTAGAAATAAAGGAAGTTAGTCCAAAACAAAGCTTTTGCTGTGTCAGAGCTGTGGAGAGTGAATGTAGGAGGCTTAACATGAGTGTAATAAATCAGAATGCCAGATGAGCCTCAGAGGACTTCCTTCATTCACTTCATTGTTTTCTCTGCAGATACAGCATGGTTCAGCCAAATGCAGGGTTGTCATTCTTCCAGCGTTCAGAGTGTTCCTCGGTGTTCCTGGAGACTGAGCTCTTTGCTGTGTGTTATCTTAAGTTGCTCAGTTCATCGTGTGGCGTCTTCAATGCACCCAGTGCTTTCGTACGCAGAGATCGCAGTGTGAGTTCGCAGTTTTGGGGGAGTGGTGAGGTATGTTGTGCACTGTTGATAACTTGCAGAGAAGGCTCAAGTCTCTACCTTCTGGAAAGTACTATTTCCCAAGGCTGGAGCTTGGCAAGAGAAGATGCCCTGCTGACCCTCTGCAGCTTGGCAGAAAATGCTCCTTAGTGCATGAGCTTCCCAAGCATATATCCCAGGGTACAAACTGCTCAGTGCTGCTGGCAGTGGCTCTTGGGTTTTTAACCTTCACCAAACTCTCCTTTCCCCGTATTCTCAGTGTATCAGAACAGTGTGATAGAGGGCAGAGTTATTTAGTAGGATAGGAATTGGAAACGAGAGGGTATAAGTAGAACAGACTGAAAACTCTCTTCTGGTTTAAGCAAATGCTGACCTGTCTAGCTGCTGGTGCTTGGAGTTTATAAGGCACGTCTCAGCTGTTGGAGCTGGAGAGTCAGTACTTGTAGCAGTAGTGTCACATCACTGTTAGCTTGGATCAAGTATTTAAAGTTAAAATTGCTGAGTTTTCCATCATAGCTTCCTTTCTTTTGCCTCACCCTTACTAGCACTCTGGCTGGGGTGGGAAAGCTGTGTGTTGTCCGTGGCTTTTCCTGGAGATGGGGACCTTTGTGCTTCAAAACTTTTCTTTTTTATCCATATTCATTCAGCTGGCTGACTGGTCCATATTTGATATGCATCATTATTTTAACATGCATTCTTACAACAAACTTGTATGCTTAGTGTAATGTGTATTGTTAACCTGATGTTTTCTGAGAGTAGCTTTGTATAGAGACCACGTGTGATCTATTATTAGCACTGCTGATAAACTTTAACTAAATGATCTGATTATATGTAGATTATGCTTGTAAACAAATATTCTTTCTCATCATTACACCTCAATCTACTTCTTTCTGACTTCTGCTTATCTTAAATTATTGTTCAGTAAACTTAACCAGTAAAACTGTAACGAGAGAAATCAATATTGCACTCAGTTCTGGAAGGATAAGTAAACACATTTTTTCCATCAAATTAGGTTAAGAAAATAAATACTACAGCTAACTAATTTTTAATATTAGCTTGACAGGTATGTACTTTATCACAGTGTTTTTGAGAATGTATTTCTTGATGGTGGTTCTGTGATCTCTGTGTAGTTCAAGGGCATCTTAATTTTCACGTAGCTCTTTGCTGTGGGATAACTAAGCCGTCTGCTGACAGGATCAGGCACTTTCAGGTCACTGGAACTCTGGGAATGTTCTGTTATCACGGAAGGTAGTTCTGCAACCTGTCCCTCATCTGTTCGGAATATATCAAGGGAGTATTTCAAGGTAAATACCAAGGGAATTTAAGGTGGCTTCTCAAGCTTTGTGAAGATCGGCATGCTGTATCTCTGGCCTTTGTAGCAGAAAACTGTAATGCTAAACAGAGCTTGTCATCTTCCAAACTTGAATCAGCTGTGAAATGACAGATTCTTTAACAAGGAAATGTGATATTTTCTTTGCTTAAAATACACACCTATCTGTTTTGACTCTTCCCTCTCCTGATTTTTTTTCAGTGACCCTGTAACTTGAAAAATGAGTTGTCTGATCCAGTGCTTTTAGTATTATTAGTTACAAAACAACTGTAGTAGTTAATATATCCTCAGATGTTGTGTGATTAGGCATGATTGCCTGGTCTTGTATTTTTCATGTGATTTCAGCCTGTATTACTGCTCAGAGATCAAAAGCCTAATCAAAACTTTACAGTGAGTTTTTTGCTTTGAATATAGAGACTAAATGACTTGTCCTGATAAACACACCAGCTGGATCAGGAACTGCTGAGCTGGTGCTTCAGTTAAAAGTCAGGTTATGCCAAACATTAACTAAAGCAGTAAAATCTCAGAAAAGTAAAATGAATCTATGTACTTAAACATTCCTTGGTTCTAACAAACTGATCGAAGCTGTGATTATGTTAATGTGAAGTTGCATATTGCAGTATCAGGGGGAAGCACTGGTTTATGTGTTGCTCTTTCTTACACATTTAAGTGTGAAGTCCCTTATTGTTGTAGTTAATGGTATCTGACTTCTTGCTTGTATGTAAATTAAGAAACAAGACCTTTATTTACACAGCTTGAATTGCTCTTTATGCATAGTATTACTTTTAAATTTCTCTTAAGAATACCAGGCATCCCAGTAAAACCAAACCTCTTGCAGTTCTCAAGGACTGTTAATCATTAATTATCGTTTTGTGAAAAGAGGAATATTTTCCTGGGTCACCTCCTTCAAATGAAAAAGTGAATACTGGTTTTCTGTCTGTTTATTGATCATTTACTGTCAGCTTGCACCAGAAACCTGCTATTGCAGAGTCTTCCTTAATAGTTTAGACAGTTTATAGTATGCTATTGACTTGAACTGTGTGGCTGTCTGCTTCAGTTATTTCTCGCCCCCTTTAGAATCAGAACATTATTTTAGCTGGTTAATCTTGGTGCAGATAGGTCTCTCAGGTTATTGGAGACTGAAGCACTATGGTGTACAGGTTATTGATAACTTTGTGATGTTTCATGTCTTTAAGCCACTGCTTTAAGTTGGAGAATATGATTAGTTTGAGGAGTTTTACTTTTCATAGTATCGTAGTTGGAATTTAAATGATTAAATGGGAGATTTTATTTGCATATGGAGCTTGACAAATTGCCAACTCTGATACTCTCTGGCATTTCAGTGGAGCCTAAGGCAGCTGACTTCTTGTGGCTTTATGGAAGTACAGTGAGTTTTATTCTGTTGCTGCTTGAGTTTATACAATGACTGGAAGCCTGTATTTGTAGCATTTTCTTAAGACCTTCATTGGTCCTATTGCACAGGTCAGCTTTTACTTAACTATTTTCACAGAACATACTTGTTCCAGAAATGTTATGGCTGACACTTACTACTCCAGTTCCAGTTATGTTTTAATTCTTTGCACTGAAAGAGGTTTACAAACTGCACATGGAATTGATTTTTATTTTTTTTTAATTGAACTGATCCCTTAGAGGAATTTGTTGATGTTTTTACAACACTCCTGTTGAGCTAATATGATCTCCACTGACTTCTGCTCGAGATTCAGCTTCGCAGAACTCTTCTGAATTTACAGTTGGTCACTTAGATAAAGAATAGAAACACTGGGTGCCTGTAAAAAGTGCTTTTGGTGACTTGTCCCCCACTTGCAGGTAAATGACATAGAAGAGGCTGAGGAAAATACCTGATTTAAAAGTTGAGTCAGTCTCCAAAAACTTTGAGAGTTTTCTTCAGTGACCTATCCTGGTTTCTTTGGCTTATAAAAAAGCTGTTGAAACAGATGCAGCTGTTGTGGAAGGCTGAATAAAGGTGGCTTTCAGCTCTTTCAATAGGTGAAATAAATCATAAGGGCTGTAGCGTAGCATCCTTGCTCTTCAAACCTCCTTCAGGGAACATCATCTGGCTTATGAAGTGAGTGTGACAGGATTCCTATGAAGAGCCATGTGTTTGCTTATCTTTTACTTTTCATATGTAAGTGTGGTGAAATGAGGTGGGCAGCTCTAATTTATTTAGCTAATTTATTTTGAGGAGATATGTGGCTTTGAGGTTTTATTTTGGGCTCTAGTAAAGTTCACTTTAAAATCCTGATAAAATCAAATTTATAATGTAGAAACTCCAGACTTGATGTTTTTGTGTAGGAGCTCCACTTTTGGCCTTGGATTGCATCTCTCACACAAGCTTTCCTGCAGAGCTGTACCCTTGACTTGACAAAGTAAGGAACGTTCATGTGTCAGTAGTCGGCCAGCCACCAAAGGGGGATTGAACCACATCCTTGGTTGGAGGTTTGCACAAATATTTTTCAGGAATATTGGTATTCAGAAATGTGTTACGGTGCCAAGTTGTTCAGGGGAGGTTTTGCCTGAGGTGCTTTAAATGCTTCTGATGACTTGGAAACATTTTTGTTTATTCTTGCATTCTTTTGGTTTGTCTTTGCGTCTCCAAGGTCAGGATGCTTTCTGGACTGATCTGTACTGTGTGCATAACCAGCAGGTGGAGCGTTGGTAATGTAAGACAGACTCCTCCTGACTCCCTCCAGCAATTAGGAAAACTGATTTCCATGTAAGTCCAGCTCAGTTGATTGCTGTGGAGGTGGAGTCTTCCCTGGCATGGAAGTCTGTGGGGGCAGCTCCATGTTAAATGCTGAAGGACAGTTTTCAGACTTGCAGTTGGGGTGAACTTTGCAGAGAGTGAAAGGCAGCTTGGTTCTCCTCTCCTGTTTGTTTTTGGTTTTTTTTAATGTCAGCTCCCTGTTGCAAGGCATGGAAGCATTGAAGCTACATCGAAATGGTTATAAAGTTGATGCTGCCTTTAAGGGAGCATGGTTTTGCCAAATTCATTTTTTTGTTGTTGTTTACTCTGTCTTTAGATAGATACACAGCTCGCTCATGTTACTGTTCCATGCTTAAAAAATTGATAGCAGAGATCTTAAGTATTGCTATCTTTTTCTGGGGTGAGGGGTAAGGGTTCCTGTTGTGGTTAAACAATTCACCTATATTGATTTAACACTGTATTGCCACCAAAACAGGCAGTCCTGCCCTACATAGCACCTTCTTCCTGTCAATGCCAGGGGTTGTGCTACCATCCAGTGACTGAGATCAGCTGCCTGCTGGAGCAGAAAACTGATCTCTTTGTCTTTTTTTTTTTTCCAGGATCAGTTTGCAACTAATACAGTGGTTGTCTGAGTAACTTGCATCACAAAATGATAACATTTCTGTAATGGAGGAAGCAGAGATCCTTCAACTGGAAAACAGAGCAAAACTACTCTTCTGCCACAGCACTCTTACCATGTTCAATTTAAACCATTCTAAAAGTGCACCAGGAGTCGGGCTCTGTGCTGTGAGTATTTTTTTTTCATGTTTTTGGAATGGTCATTCTGCAACACCTTCCCTCATTAAGATGATTACAAAGTAATACTAAATTGCACTAAGTGTTCTTATTGCACAGTTGTTTTTTGTTTGAGATGTGATGAAGACCCCAGCTGCATGTAATTGCTGCATTCATGCATTATTGTGTATTTTGCAGGAATGCATAAAATTCAAGTGTTTAGGTTCTGTGATTTTAAAATGCAGCCAATAAAAATTGCTTCAGGATTAGTTTTGGAATAACTCTGCATTGTTGTCTCCAGAATGTCTGTCACTGTAGGTTGAATGATGGTGCTAATTGTTGCTAGTCCTGCTGAACATGCAAATCAACTCCTTTTCCATGAAAGAAAATGGAAAGGTGTGCTTCTGGCCTTGGCTGATGCATGTGGTGTAAGGCTATTTAGACCATAGGTAGGACTAGAGCTTCGTCTGAAGTGAGATCCCCTGGAATAGATGTAGTCTGAATACTGTCTTTAGCACAAACTGGGTTGTTTTGCAGATCTCCTCATCTTGCAGTACCCTTTCCACACCAAAAGGTGTGAAAAACATCAGTCAATGCAAGGAAGAGAAGCCTATTCAAACTCCTTATTCCAATCATGGGAGCTCTTTTGCAGGGACTGGTGGGGTCAGCTGTGGCTTTGTCCTACAAAGCCAAGAAAACCCCCAAGAACAGACAATCCACAGGCTCTCTGGGAAGCCTGTTCCTGGGCTTCAATTTGTGCATAAGGAAAAAGTTTGTCATTGTGTCCAACCTGAATTTTCCATGCTGCCTTTTGTGGCCATTGCTCTTTCTTATCTGTCTATCTCAACTGTCTTTATAGTTCCCGTTTTGGTAGCTGTAGCTCTTAGATGGCCCCTAGTGTTTTTTTCTAGAGCAAACAGGCCCAGCTCCCTCAGCCTCTCCCTGTGGGTGATGCCCTTGAGGCCCTGACCACCTTGGTAGTGCAGGGCTGGACTCTCCTTGGTTCCTCAGCATCCTCCTTGAAGTGAGGGTCCTCAGTGTAGCACCTGGTGTCTGCAGAGCAGCCTTGCCAGTGGTAGGCAGAGAAGGGATAACATCCCTCACCTGCACTCCTCTCTGCAGTTTGCCTTCTCTGCAGTGAGATGCTGGCTGCCATTTCAGCCGGCTTCTGCCCCAGGGCCTGGGCCCTTTCCAGCAGGACTGTTCCTCAGCCAGCTCTGCCCAGCCTCTGCTGATGCGTGGGGTTCTTCTGCCCTGGGTGCAGAGCTTTGCACTTTTCCTTCTTGACCTCCAAGAGGTTTCCTCTGGCCCTGTCCTCAGGTTTACCATGGTCTGTCTCTGTTGGTACAAGTGCTGCCATTCGCTGTGTTGGACCCTTCTTCTTGTCTGCCCTCTGCACTTCACTGTCGCCTGCCGTGTGCTGAGGGATCTGTGGCACCCTCCTGGTTGCTGCTGAGTGCGTTCCGTGCCTGTGTTGGCCCTCAGGCTCCCTTGCCAGCTCTCAGCTGGATGTTCAGCCATTGGTGGCAGCCACATGAGGCACCAACCCATCCAGTTTTCCAGCTCAGCTTCCCTCCTGTTTGTGAGCTCAGGCTTCCTCAGCTCCCAGGTGAGACTGCGGTGGGAGACTCCCAAAGGCCACACTGAAGTCAAAGTACGCTACATGTGCCATTCAACTTTCATCCAAGTAGCCCCCCAGCTCTTCATGGGAGGCTGCTTGGATACATTCTGCCTTTGATAAATCTTTAACTGCTCATGAATATCTTTTTGCCAACATTTAAAAAAATTAATTCCAAATGGGTGTGTTCCGTGTGCCTTCCAGAAGTTGGTGGTCCTCTGTCCCTCCTCTTCTGACTTTCTCATACATGAGTATGGTGGGTTTTGTGCTTGTCAGGAACCTTCTGTGAATACCATGACACTTTTCTAGATCTTACTGGTATTTCTGTATAGAACACAGCAAAAGAGGACTGACACACTTGGTAGTTAGTAAGCAAAATTTTTTAACAGTCAGTATGAAAATCAAAGATTATTTTAATGATTTAAAAAATTTCTTGCTAAAAGTCATTCTGTCTTCTACAAAAAAAGAGTTCTTCATATTGTAGTCCAGTAGCTGAATGTTAAATGTTACATTGCTCCAACTAGAGAAACATGACTCGAATTTTTCAGTTATACTCCTGGCATATTTACAGATTACAAAAGTCTGTTTTAGTTCTTGTTGTGTTATAAATTATTGAAGGAGGTTGATTCTAGAGGAAATTTATGTTTGAGAAGCTATGAAAGTAGTAATTTTCTAAGTATATTTGTCAGATCCTATGTAAGATTGATTGGAGAATATGGAGTATTGTGTTCAAAATGAACTGTTTTGCCAGAACATTGTCTCTGTTTCCAATTACTGTCAGTAAATCCTGAAAATTATTTTCTTGGTGAAATCTACATTTTTAAATAGAGATAATAATTCTGAGAGTAGTTGAAAAGTGGGGGGATTTTTATGTTACATGGTTTTTGTTTTGGTTTTCAGATTGTTGCTCTGCAAGTGGCTGCCGTGATTGCATGCTGTTGCTGTGTGGACTGTTTCCTTTGTGGGAGCAGGCTGTATATGTGTACTTAAAAGAACGGGTCTCTTGGGTATTATTGCAAAACAATTAACTTTTTTTTATTTGTGCATAAGGACAAAGATTCTTTGTAAAACCAAGTGCCACACACTTACCTGACATTCATGACTTGCATTCTTGCTGGGTTGAGCTTATTTTCTTCAAAGTAATTAAGCAATTATATAGGTTAGGATTGATATTGATGTACAGATCACTTCTCATTCTGATATCCTTCAGGATTTAATTGCAGTGGAGGAGTTGAGCTCACTTTATACAGCAGGGGAAATATGCTGTTGCGACAGAGTACTTTCACCAAAGTCTACAGGCTGCAGACTCTGCTTGCCAAAATGAAGAGCCTGAGAATGCCAGGATGTGTCATATTTCAAACTATACTCATCTGCAAGGATTGAAATATGTTCGCACAGGATTACCCTTAATATGGGAACCTTTATCTTGTACTGGCTGTAGATCTCTTGGTGCCCTGGCCCCTATCAGCTTCCCCAGCAGTGCAGTAATATGGTGTAGGCTTAATTGTTGCTCTGCTGATGTTAACGGACTGTCCAGATGGGTCCTTGTTGAGCAAAGGTAAGCAAAGGGACTTTGCAGTATGAATGTCTCCTTGCAGTTCTCAACTTGTTTCCATCACAGTTGCAGGGAACTATTGCTGGCAGCTGATATCGCCAGAGAATTATAATTGCAAATGTGAGTGAGAAGTCATTAAGTGAAGGAGTGTGCTAAATGTGTTATCGATTTGGAGTCTACTACATGAGACTCAATTGATACCTACTCTAAAAAAACCCCAACCAACCCAACTAAACAAAAAAAAACCTACTTAGCCTAACAAATGACACATTTCTGTAGCTTTTTTTGTCTCAGTCTCTTTATGGAGGTTTCTCCACTCATGCTTGGCCGTATTTGAGTCTGCAGGAATCGAGGGCTTCAGCATTTTAGGAAACTGGCTACTGGAAATAGTAAATATTGAATCATTTCTGTTTATGGGTAGAGCTCTTCTGATACTACTGCAAAGAACATCTATTAAATGTATTCTTTGTTTCTATTTCTCCTCGAATTTTAGGGTTGTTTTTTGCCTTCCTCCTTCTGTCTTTCACTCTCTTTAACAAGAAGTGATCAGATTGGTTGTTGTATATTCAGTAGTGTGAATTTTGTATTTTCCAGATTGGAAGATCTGAACTTCAAAGATGCCTTTAAAAAGAAAGAGCTCATTTTCCACAGGCAGCTTTGCCATCTTGGACCAGAGATGTTGGTTACCGTCAAAGAAGAAAAGGCAGCCCGTGGGCCCAAATTAGGAATCTGAAGACTTTTCAGAATAATATGGAGAGATGTCTTGTAGAGGTAGCTGTAAAATATTTTAAATTATTTGTTTTAATAGTTTCTAATTAAGTATCTCTAAGCATCAATCCCAGATTAAACAATCTACTTTCAGTGTAGCTCTTTACCAGGAATGAGGCAAAAATTCCTCTCCTGTGAGAGGAACCAAAAGGGAAAGGTAAGTAGCTGAAACAATGAAATTAGAACTGTGCTGGAGCCAGCAATACTGAGTTATGTGTTAAACCCATTGAGTTTGTGTAATCAAAATTTCTTCATAAATCTGAAGAAGGAAAACTTTTATGGGAACATAGAAAAAAAGATGAAATCTGTTAAATCTGGCCTAATACATTCAGTGTTCACGTTTCTCCTAAGGCTGTAGTTCTAGTTGTTCTGGTTTGTCTTAGGGCCAATGTGCTGTGATGTAGCTATCCTGCTAGAAAAGTTGAAAATGTAAAAAAGCAAAAATAGCAGTTCTTGTTGCTATGTATCATGCAGCAGTATGAGCTGCTGCATGTCTGTGCTTTGAGGAGAAGAAATACTAGTAAGGGTGTTAATGTTCTTTTTTCCTTTTTCTGTTCTTGATTACAGGTTAACCTATTGGTTGGGATTTTTATGGGGGTAATTCATTATGATAAATTCTTTAGTGTGGTAGATGGATTTTTTGGGGTTTTTTAGCTCATTTTTAAAGCAAAATGATCTTGGATTAGCTACTTTCTGCTTCCTGTGGTGACTGTGGAGATGATTGACTACTGCAGAATTTCCCAAGTTAGCTGAAATAAAGACTTAATTTGGCTGAATAACTTCTTGGGTATGTTACTTCACCTAATGGAGATCCAAGATGGGATCTGTAAATAAACATATGGTTTTCTCAGTCTGAGCTGTGTTGCTCAGCCTAAGGAATAAAAGATTAGTGGTGGGGGGTGTCTAATTGCTGCCATCATCCTTAGCCATAGCAGATTAAATTGATGATTTTGTTCTAACTTTGTTCAGACTCAGATGTGGGGCACTTGAGCAGAGACCCTTTTGAATCTGGGTCCTCCTTAGAGATCTCCTTTATTCAGATAAGAATATTATTTTACAATGCAGACTTTTAGGTCTCTATTTCTGAAATGATTATGTATGGTATTTGTATCTAGCCTGTACTTGAGTTTGGTCTCAGCTATGTTAGTGACATTCTGCTTTTGTGCTTTCCCATACATTTTCAAAATATAAGATACTTTTTTGTTTACTCTTTTTTCAAAATTGGTGATGTTAAATTCAGTCTCTTTCATTGCTTTAGAATTCATGGGCCCATTTAAAAAAAATCATTCTACCTCTTCTACAAAAATTGATAGTCATACTGTGTATGGATTAGTGATAAAAAGAAGCAGAGTGTGTACTTCCCTGGAAATACATAGGAAATGCAGTGTTAAAACTACTTATGTACTCTGCCTGTTTCATCATAATTCATCATGCATTGTTGAGTTCTAGTGCTACAATGAACTCTCTCTGGATGTAAGAAGCTGACTACAACAGTCAATATTCAAGGCAGTAACGCATCTGAATCCTTGGAAGACATACTTGTTACTGGGGATGATGTGATTTGGGTTATGTACGAGCTGTGAGCTTGGGTTCTTAAAATGTAATGTTGATTCAGACACACTGTCTGACCCAGGGCAGATAGCTTAATTTATTCATTGTGATCCCTGAAAAAAGTGGAATAAAGATGCTTATGAATTCTAAGGCTAGTTAAAAATGTGTAAAAATAGTGAGAATTTAATCACTTAATACTTCAGAGTTGGATAAATTTCTTTGAACATTTACTTTAGAAATAAACTATCTAGTGAAAAGAAGTTGTTCTTCCCTCCCTGGCCTCCCTCCCCCACCAAAGGAAAAAAAATAGGGACTTCCAAGTATAAGATCTATTCTGGCTACTTACCTACAGTATCAGAGAAATGGGTTTGTATTGAAATGGTTTGGTATAATTGCATTACTGTAAGGCAAAAAGGGAAGGAATCTATAGAAAACAAGTGTTTGGGTTTATGGGGGTTTTTTTCCTGGATTTATACTTAGGAGGATTTTGTGGGGGAAGAAAAAAAGAGCATATTGAGACCACATAAATTCACGCAGCATTAGCATTATTTGAACTTACTATAGTACTATTGAGTTTTAAAATACCATAGAATTATAAAATCCAGACTTTACTAGGAAATTAGTGAATGCTGGCTGTTGACTTCCACTGTGAAGTTCTTCCTACTACTTTCTAAGTATGGGTGCAGTTCAAGAATCCCTTTCATATTTAGGATTGAATGTTTAATTCTCAACTCTAGTCTGGTCAATATGTGTGACTTAAAAATCAG
Source organism: Aegotheles bennettii (assembly GCA_013398125.1). Lineage (NCBI taxonomy): Eukaryota > Metazoa > Chordata > Aves > Caprimulgiformes > Aegothelidae > Aegotheles > Aegotheles bennettii. The sequence goes on from VZRW01025868.1 coordinate 377,762, forward strand.
AGCACTAGTGAGCGTTTGTCTTCCTCAGTCAGTTCTAGTCACTTCTTGCTTTCATCAGACATCTGTGGCTAAACTGCTTTGACTGGTAAATGGTCTGATGGACAGGACCTCGACTCCAGAACACACAGGAGCTTTTGCACATAGATGGACTCCTTTGACTCTGTTTGCCTTTAACTATTTCTGTGTGATAACTGAGGTTTCAAATTCAGTGATTTATAGTGGTCATGCTGGTTGTAGAGCGAGGACATCTTGAAATGTGAGCAGAAAAGGAAGAAACTCTGGCTCCTTGCCTCCTCGTCCTCTTTGTTTCTCCTTCCTCCTATCTTGTTGAACTCCTTGCTCAAGGTGCTCACGTAAGGTGCAGTAAAGGTTCAGTGTGACTGGTGTAATACAGGCTGTTTCAAAAAGGACCTAATTTGAAACTGAAAACAGAATGAAATTGGGTCCATCTTTTTGAAACATCCTGTAATGTGACTGGTAAAATAATGGTTGAGGCTTGGGAAAATTGCAGTTGATCTCTGTGACCTGCATGGCTTCGATTTGGAAATTGTGAATGAACTCAAACTGTAGGTATCATAGTGGTGTCCTTTTTTAGTATTAAACCATTTCTGTTATTCTGGGGTATTGACAGCTGAAGAACAAACAGTTCCTAGGCAGGTGATCATACATTGCTTTTGGAAGATGACAAATAGATAAACCTCCTGTGTCAGAAGGACTTCATATAGTCTGAAAGATTTGGCATAGTTCTGTGTGATCTCTATATGTGGAGTTAGGAGGGGATTTCACACTTCAAAGAATATCTTTATTGCTGTTCTTAAGAAAAACAGTTAAAGGCATTAACAGAAGCCAGCAGTCAATATCCTTCAGTTTGTGATGACATTAGAATAAATGCTGTTCATTCTTAGTGCTTTAAACTTTACTAAATGAGAGGGCAGTACCTTTAATGAAAGCTGGAGTATGCTGTCTACTTCTATTTCTTTAAAAAAAAGAAAGTGGGTGAATAGCTGAAGATTCTTAGTAAACATATGGCTTCAATTTTGATTGAACTTCTACTGAAGTTGTATTTTCTTCAAGCATGCAGTGGTACAAAGTGATTTGTAATGCCTCTGCCTTTTTTAACACCATTTGGAAATGAAAGTTCCAACTCCTTTTCTACAAATATAATCACTTTGTAAGATGCTGTGTAAGTATTTGTAGTTGACAGCAAGTTTGATAAAGCAGCAAGAGTCTTCATTGCCATGTATATACACTGTATTGTGATTTACATACTAAAACAAAAGGAGGTTGTGGGGAGTTTGTTCTCTTTGGACAGGTGACATTGCAGTACCCTTCATTATTCCTTAAGAAGTAAGCGTTGAAGGAAAGCAGTATAAGAAATGGTTCATTGCAACTTAATGCTCAGCAGCCTAATTAGCCAAATACCATGTGCCTACCTCTGCATGAAATAGCCTATTTCTTTCCGATGGAAAATAGGAGTTTTCAGTTTTGGAACAGCCTGAAGAGGCCTTTGTTGCAAATGGCCACTGGCTTTTTAACTATTTATTCTCAAAAATAATGAAGGTTGGCATGGTATCCATAGTGACTGCATGCAGCTTCCTCATTAATCTTGGCATACTGCTGAAATAACAAAATTCACTCACTACTAACAAGTTTTCATGTTTCAGGAGGAAACCTTTATTTGGAAACTGGATGTGATTGGGTTTCTGTAATAGAAATCTTGATTATTGTAGTTTATCTTCACTTTTAAACTCGTCAGTTTCTTTTTTATGAGTTGCTGTGGAGTCCTAAACAGAACCCCCCAGAACAAGCAACCTTAAATTGGTTAAGGAAGTCTGTATAATCTGGCAGTAGAAAACTTTTTATTTGCAAAATTATTTTCTTTCTGAAGGGGTAAAGCCTGCTCAATGGGAATAAATCATTCTGTCTTCAGCTCTTTTACTGGAAGAAAGACATTCCATTATAAATACAAAATGAAGGGATATGAGTATTATGTGAATATGATCAAGCCAGAATTGTATGGTTAAAAAAAAGTAAATCTGCTGATAGCAGTTTCAGACCTTCCAGGTCCGTTGCAAAGGTGGGGGAAACTTTGGCAACAGCAGGAGCACCACAGAAGTCCTGTGAGTTTTGACATTTGGATTACTTGTGGCCACAACAGTGTGGAATCGGAGCATCAGGAGAATATGCAGCAACTAACTCAGTGCCACATACTTAATACATTACTTCAAATGATCTTCTCTTTAGGTTTTATGCATTGTAAATGTTAAAAATTAATATTATAAAGGTTCTTTTAACTTAAAGAAAATTGATTGTTGTAGAATGCAATGCAGCCTTGTGGGAGTTTTGATAATAACTTGTTGAGGATGGGAAGTAAAATGGTTTCATCCTTAGGCTGTTGCTCTTTTCCCTCCCACGCTGCCCCTCTCCTTTAATCATTACCCAAAGATAAGTGGTTTGGGGTTTATTTGTTTTTGTGGTTGGTTTGGGGTTTTTTAATTAGTTGGTTGTAATACAGCTTTGAACTGGACAGGTAGGATCTGACACTGACAGTAAAAGTCTTCAGAATTATGTCAAGCTTCTGTTTCTGATATTCTCTTTATTATGAACATAGCTTGTTTTGTTGCTGTCTTTAATTTGGCATGTAGCTTTATTTTAAAATACAAATAATTATGAAAGGATAACTATCTGCAAAATTCACTGAATATTCAAAGTGGAGGTACATTTATTTTTGAGAGCTCTAGGAATGAGGGTAGAGGGAAGTCAAGGGGTCTTTAAAAAATACTATTTTACTTATATATTTTCAAAATGTATAAATATTTATAAAGAAATATAAAATATATAAAAAATAACTTGAACCTAAAGAGGTCTTAATGTATAATAAGAGTTGAGAATTTGTATTATAATACATTTAGAACCTTTGTTAATTTAACTTGAGAATCCAGAACTGTATTTTTGTCACTTAATGTGCAAGTAAAGTTTTCTTCAGAATTAGCTGAACATTAATTGTTTGCAATGTTAGAGAAGCATGTCTTAAAGTGTTTCCTTTTTATTTCCCCTCCTCCAAAGGTGACCGGCTGCTTTGCACTGTCAGAAGTTGCAGTGATGTGTAGTAGTCTGTTGCTGTAAACATCCCCGACTGGAAGCTGTACAAGCTCTAGCTTTCAGTCAGATGTTTGCTGCACCTGGCTATTCTTGGACAACATCCGAAGGAGAAGCTGTCGTAAATACATATGTGCATTTATATATATATATCTAACACTGTAGACACAGTTGAATTGCCTTCCAATTAATTAATCTGATTGTTATTAGTGGTGTAGGTATGATTTCTTGTAGTCTGAAATGGAGAGACAAAGCTGTTGCTGCTGTATCACTCGGAACAGAGTTCTTCGCTGCTCTGTGGTATGAGCTATGGAATTCTGCTTCACTGGAACGTAACAGCCAAGTGGTGGTTAATTTCTTGTGCAGTTATCCGTAAAGCAGACTTGTTTAATTGTCTATTTTAGCAGCTGCTGTTACTTATGACTCTTAGGAAAAATGATAAATGCTGTCAAATCCTTAGCAGGCATTTTATCTGATGTGCTTTGCTTTGTTTCTGAAATTCTGTGCTCAGAGTCTCCTATGAGTGGGTGGTTCTCTTATTGTTAGTAAGCTGGATATAACCCAAGGCCAAAATAAAGGTTAAAAAAATATGAAAGAGGATGTATGCTATGCATTGTTGGCACAAAAATACACACTTGTTTGTGGTATGGTCATCTTTGTTTGTGCTACTCCAGCATGGCACTACAAAGGTTTATTTTTTATGTAAATAACAGTTTTTGAAAGTACTTCAGAATTAACTCTTCGCTGATTCAGTTCCAGAACGACTTAAAGCAATCATGTTAACAGGAACTGTGCTTTCCACTTTCCACTCTTCTCAGTCTGGGATCTGCACGTGCTGTTTCCTGGATCTTGTCTGAGATTTTCTTTTCTCCTTTGTTTCTTTCTAGCCCTCTATTTTTAAAGGAGTGGCCTATGTGAGTGATTTCTGCTGCTGCTAAGACAGAAATATTGCACTGTTTTACATCTCCATTCTTTCCCCTCCCAAAATGTTCTTTTTATTCCCTAACACTTAAAACACTTAATTTATTTGACAGTATAGTACACCTAGGTATTATTTGTTCAACTTGGCTATAATGATTCTGTAAAAGAAGATTGTGTCCAAAGATACAAATTCTTAAAGTGAAATATTTTTCTCTTTAATTTATCAGAATTAAAACTACTAGCATTTTTTGGTCCCATGACAGCTAGACTAATAAGAACTGGAAAGGTAATGATTATCAAGGAGGCAGTGAATGACCAAGTGTGAACCAAGGACAGCCATTCTTCTGTGACGGTCCCATGTCTGTAACTATTTTATTTCTGTTACCTGGGTGTTCTGTCTGGTTGCATAAGAACATCTGTGGTGATGGAAGCTACTGAACTTATTTATTGACCGGATTCATTGGTGGGACACTGGCCCAGGTTGCCCAGAGAAGCTGTGGCTGCCCCCTCCCTGGCACTGTTCAAGGCCAGATTGGATGGGGCTTGGAGCAACCTGGTCTAGTGGGAGGTGCCCTGCCCATGGCAGTGGGATTGGAACTAGATGATCCTTAAGGTCCCTTCCAATCAAAACCATTCTATGATTGCTAGCACCTCCACAGAGATGTGGTTTTAAAATAACTTGCACACTTAATATTATCTCAGTTAAAATTACGTTTTTTAAATATTACCTGCCTGGCTTGATAATTCATGTAGGTGTTTTTATAAAAAGGACTTGGAAACAGAATATACAGATCTTGATTCCTTTATTAAAAAAAAGGTGATGGTAGCTGTTTTCCAAGCTTTGTTTGTTGTAAATCTTTAACATTTCCTAGTATTATAAAGTATTTGGACTTGGAAGAAAGGAAACTTCTGTCAACGATGTAAACGTGTTATCTCATAATTAATCTAGTAGACATTTTGGTTCTGTCTTAGCCTTTCCATGTGCAAGATAACAGCAGTGGGGTTTTTTTATAAGCTTAGTTTATGTGCCATTTGTCAGTTCAGTCTTGTGGGCATTTTGTACATTTTATATTGTACTAGTACATGTACTCAAACACAGCTGTCATATGTCTTCACATGAAAACAAATTGAAGTGGTTTGTAACTGCAGGAAATAAATAATTTAAAAAAAAACACTGCAATTTTGTTTCAGGTTTTTTTGCCAAGTGTCTGAAATGCAAGGATTTACTTTTGCTGTACATGAAATACAAGGTACTGAACATCTTAACATGTCTCAAACATGGCTGTTGTTGGCAACTGAAGAAGGTGGAATCTCAGTGTACGTATGTTGATGCAGTGATTCCAGGTGAGTTTGCAGTACTGGGATTGCTGGGAAGGAATGATGGGAGTTAGGCATGCTAGCTGTGCAGTTCTGCTCTTGGGGACGAGCAGTTGAAGCAACTGTTGCAGAATTAGCACAGGGCCATGACTATAACAATGACTTTTGGGACTGGAAGAGACAGATTTGACACATCAGCATGGTGATCAACAAGCAAGTTGCCCCACCTTGTTAATGTGAAGCCTGTGACTATTGCTTATAAGGAATCACGGATCAGTTTCTGATGTTCTGCAGTGCTCTAATTTTGAAGTGGGGGAAAATACCTGAATGAAAACCAGGTTGATGGTGCAGAGGCCAGCAGTGAACGTGTGGACACAGCTGGTAACTTTGGCTGTCATACACTGTATATGCAGGTGCAAAAAACATTTACCTTTGGAGATGGAAACTAGAGAGGAATACAAAGGTCCTCATTTGTTGAGCAAGTAGAGTACTTGTGAAGACAAGTGTTTGGAGTCTGGATTAGTTGCCTGTGGTTTTCCTCTGGGTGGTTTTCATGACCACTTAAAAGCAATAAATGAAAGTCCTCAGTGACTTTAGACTGGCCTCCATGAAGCTCTGTCTTCCCTTGCTGTGAACTTGCAGCTGTGTTTAGTAGAAATGCTTGAGCTCATGCTTTTCTTATAAAGAACAACTGTTAAACATTTGGAGGGCTTCCCTCCCTCCTCTAGGTATGAAATGATCTGCAATTCCTTCTCCCTGGTAAATCTGCAAAACACCTGTTCAGACAAGAGCTCTGAGAAGGCTGAGGCTTGGCCTCGTGGCTGATTGAGTTGATGGAAGTATTTCATTTCCTGGACTGCTGACATCTTTGTTTGAGACTGTAGACATTAAATTAAACATACCTGTAAAATCTAGGATAAGATGGTGAAGCTAAGGTAATAGTGTTCTGCTCTCTTGCTGTTACAATGACTTACATTTCTGAGTAACTAAATCTGTGCAGAGGAAAATAAGAATGAAAAAGTTTTAAATAAAAGGAGTACCTTGAAAAAGTTCTGGAGGAGGAATGGGACAACACAAATAGGAAGATGTACAAATGTAGCAACAAAAGCTCTAAAATTTCTCACACTAAGGAAATTGTTGAAATGTTCAACACCACAAAAGTTTTTTTGAATAAACAGTTCTAAATGGACATCTTTGAGGACTTACTCAGTTCTTACCTCCCCATTAATCTCCCATCTATATGTTGGTGTTGAGTTTCAGTTTTGAAAATTACTTGAATTTGAGATTTCTAGAAGGTGTCTGCTCTGAGCATCAAGGGCCTTGGCAGGTAAGTGCCACAGAATGCTGATCTCCGTGGGCTGTGAGAAACTTTTCTCCTATTTTCCTCCTCGTACCTCTACAACATCAGGGGCTGTGCATGTGTATATTACTATGGTCTGATACTTAGACAATTGAATGTTAAAAATGGGTATTCCGACTTCATAATGTCAGTAAAGCTTAAGTGTTGAATGTGCCATAAGTTGTGCAAATTGTAGCTCACACAATATATTGAAGTATGTCTGTCCGTGCAGATTTATTTTTATATCTTAAAAGCCAATGGTGTATTTATATTGTTAAGCTAATTTTTAGTTCCTGTAAACATCCTACACTCAGCTATAACAAGTGGTAGAGCTGAGGTGTGGATGTTTACTTCAACTGACTTGGTAAGGCAGCTTTCCTCAATGATCATGACATATTGGCAAGAACGGAATACTATTTTTCAGTAGTATTCAAATAAGCTTAATGTAAATACTCTAATTTCTGTGGAAGTAGTATGTATTTCTATAAATGTCTTAATACTCAAATCATGATTTATGTTGACTGTATAAAGGCATACATGTTTATTGTGAAGCAGTCTTTAACTGATGGAATCTGTCATTTTCTAGTTGCAAATAAACTCAAATTTATCTTTGTCTTGAAAAGTAACTTCTGATGTCCTTAGTTCACTTAGGACACTCATTCATCTTGGATATTAATTCTCAATTGCAGTAATGATTTATTAGTTATCTACTTGCTTATTGTCAAAGGAAGAACAGATATATTGGGTAATGGAAAAAAAAGCCCCAAACCAACAGATTGTTAAAGTAGTAAATATTACTAAGTTTTAGCTATTTCTGTTGCCCTTTTTATCTAATAAAGTGAGGAACATCTCATTTTGACAGGAAAAATCTGGATAGGAGAACAAGGAAGGAGATAAGCATCTTTTGCTTTCCTTGTAACTCTTCTTACATTGTGCCTTGTCTCTTGGAATCACATTCCTACTAGTGATGGATGCATTGTTAAATGAAGTATGGCTCCAGCATTTGGAGAAAATTATTGAGTACCAAATTTAACTGTTCAAAAACTCAAATTTATTTTTTTTCCAAATGGAAGAATAAAGTATATGGGATTCATCATCATTGTAAAGCATAACCTGGTTCCTTGAGGATCATTTTTACAGTTTTGTATCCCCATGAATACTTGAAAGGCTCAGACTCTGAGATGTGACACATTTCTTATAAGGCCAAATGTATTACAAAAATTATCAAGAGGCTTTTTCCTCATTTAAATTCACATACCTTTTTGTATAGCTAAGCTTTTTGCCATGCTTTTATTTTTCCTTCCAAACTGAGGACATCTTTTTAATTTGAAGTCCATGGGGGCAGGTTATATGCAACATATGGCACTGCAAACAACTGCATGCAAGAAAATGCATCAAATTCTGTATTTATGAATAATTCTAGTGTGTGAACACTGCAGTACAACGATGTATTTACTGTGTTTACATGTCTGTATACGAAAAATTCTACGTTTTGTTTTAGTGCATCTGTTTAATTGGTACAAAACTGAGTTCTCCAGTTGGGGTGAGCTAAGGAAGTATGAGTGATGTGAGTTGTCTTCCTCGGGAGAGATCTTGTAATTAAAAAAAGCTTACCTCCAGAAAAGAATCTGCACATCTTTCTAGTCTGTTCTGTTCCTTAGAGTTAGATACCTCGTGGCATCCTTTACTGTTGGAGAGAACTTCACGCCAAGTCGCTAGTGTATCTCTTCTCTCCATCCTCCATTCAGGACAATGGAGCAAAGCTTTTTTTAGTAATGACCAATGACAGGACAAGGGGCAATAGTTGCAAACTGGAGCGTAGGAGGTTCCATGTGAATATCAGGAAAAACTTCTTTACTGTGAGAGTGCCAGAGCACTGGAACAGGCTGCCCAGAGAGGTTGTGGAGTCTCCTTGGCTGGAGACATTCAAACCCCGCCTGGATGCGTTCCTGTGTGATGGACTCTAGGTGACCCTGCTCTGGCAGGGGGGTTGGACTAGATGATCTTTTGAGGTCCCTTCCAACCCCTAGGATTCTGTGATTCTGTGATCCTGAAAAATCATCCTACCGTGGGTTGCCATGCACTGGGGATGCCAGATTTTGACTGCAGGACAGAAGCACTGAGAAGGCAATGAGAAGCAAAAAGGACACACCTGTGAAGCCATAACATGTTGCAGTTCTGCTGTTATGTAATGATTAATGTTGGCATATGCTCTTGACGTATTTCATTGATGATTTCTATCCTCGTGTAAAGGAGCAGGCAGTATATCCACATCTCTCTATTGCCTCACCAGGTGTGGTGAAATGCAGTTGTTCTTTCTCAATCTGGATCAGTTCCCTTGCTTGGTGCATTGTGCAGTGCCACGTGCTGATGTAGCCATGAGACAGTGCAGTGACAGGAAAAAAAAAGTCTTGATAGCAAGAAGGAATCTTCTGATTGGTGTTACTGCCAACTAAAATGTGTAAAGATTCACTTTTTCAGCAAGTGCCTCTATCTGGAGCTAGTGTAAGTGGTAGCATGGATAGTGAGTAAACAATCTGAGCAGATCAGATGTGGATGTAGAGCTGGTTTTTTTTTAAATGTATTTGTGATCTAAAATTCATATTGCAGAAACCTAAGTATGACCACAACTAGTCTTACTGCTGTTTTACAGTTGCAACTGCTTTTGATGGGACACCTGAAAAGCAAGTAGGAGTAAAATGTTAAAATCAGTAAAACCAAAGAACCTATTGAAGCTTGAAATTTAATTAACATATTTTGAATAGTTGGGGTTTGCAGGAGTTTGAATTCTATAGTGGTTTCAGGTTTGGGGGTTTAAGTTTGTTTAGCTGCTCCTTGGATAAATGGGCAGTAGAGTAGGTTATAATGATGTTCTTGTCAAACAATTCCAAGTAGTTTGGCGCCTCCTAAGGGAGACAGCACACTCACTGGAAAGTGTCAGGACCAGGATCGTGAAATGAAATTTCTAATGGTAAATCACACTTGTGGTTTGGGTGGTTTTGTTTTTCTAGTGGGAATTTGATAAGGGAATGAGCATTGTGCCTGCATGCATCCTTCCATGTGCTTGGTTCCATGAGTGGGGTGTTGTAAGCTGCTAATTTGTTTCACTTTCTGTGAAAATCTAAGTTTGAGAATTAAGTAGACTAATTCTGGTACTGTTCTTCCTCAGCTGTATTTATTGAGTGATGTTTGTCATTGTAGTTTGTGCAAAAGGGAAACGAAAAGTTAAACTTCTAACCTAGACTGTGTTCAAAGATTCCAAGCATCAAATAACATTGCCGAATTGGAAACTCTGCTTTAAATCACGTAGCTCACTTTTTTTCTTCCATTGTGTTGGTGCTTTTTAAACAGATAGGTCATAATCTCGTGGCGCCAGTGACTGCATAAACAAAATTGTATAGATAAATAGCTGGGAAAAGGATACAGTGTGCATGATTTATAAGATTGTCTGGAAGTTTTGCATAGATCTGATGTAAGTCACTTAGTATTAGTCAAAAATTGAATTTCTATTGAAAAGCACATAGGCAGAGTTAATGTGTTTTTTCATGGCAATTTTGAAAATACACATTTACTCTTCTGTTCAATTTCTCCTGGTTTTTTGTTATGCTACAAATACTTATTTAAATAATAAGTACATTGATACCCACTTCTCTTGCCTGTTGTGTTCACTAAGATTGTTTTTCCAGTAATTCAATGCACTCCCTCTAAACCATCTATGCCAGTTCTAACCAGCTTAGTTCATGTTTTATAGGCATTCTGTCCGTGTAGCGAATAAGGGCACAGTTAAAACTACTTAAATCTTCTGCATAATACTCTTGAATCAATGTTGAATCCACGTGATTCTGTAGTAGTTAAGAGTCTTAACTTGATGCTGAACTCTGTTTTTTAGGAAAGCCCTAAGTTGTTCTTTTTCTCTCTTAAGGAATAGCAGACTTCTAACGTGTGCATCTTTAGAACATGAAACAATGTGAGCAGAATGGAGGAAATGTAGCTTATGTCAGTCAGGATCATTTGTTGTCTGATAACATCGCTTTCTCAGGAGAGAAATAATTTCCTGTAAACAGTATGGCTTTATCTGTCTTAAAAATCTGCCATTTTAATGAAGTGAAAGATTATTTTTCCAAACTTTACACAAGCCTTATCTTCATCTGACAGGAAAAAAGGGAGGTGGCAGGGGTGGAAGTTGCTTTGTGAACTGAACTCTGTTTACTTTAGGTTATGGAAAACATGCTGAAAACTTATACATTAAATACATAGCTTAAAGCATTTTCTTAATAAACACTTCTCCCAAAATATTAATAAATCAGTTGAACCTACCAACTAGCAGAAATTGTGATCTATGCATAATCACTTGGATATGTTTCACACTGAAAGTCTTAAGGAATTTGTAAGCTAGCAAATCTCTTGTTAACCTGGATTCCGATTTAGTAGGAATAGGCAACAGAAGTGTTATCACTGAGTGTGATTTCATGAAATATTGAGATCTTTTGTGCCCACTACACACTTTGATCATAGCTGTTTGTATGACACGAGGCCTGACGGTAAAACATGGACAAGGCCTGACTACCAGGGGGAAAAGGGTTCTGGGGCAAGGGTTAGCAGTGCTCATTCATTCATGTTTATAAATATGTAAAGAGTGAGGGTCAGGAGGATGGAGCCAGACTCTTCTCAGGGATGTCCAGTGATAGGACAAGGGGGAATGGGTGCAAGTTGGAACATAGGAGGTTCCGGGTGAACATAAGGAAGAACTTTTTCACTGTCAGAGTGACAGAGCACTGGGCCAGGCTGCCCAGAGAGGTTGTGGAGTCTCCTCTGGAGACATTCAAACCCTGACTGGATGCATTCCTGTGTGACCTGCTCTGGGTTGTCCTGCTCTGGCAGAGGGATTGGACTGGGTGATCTTTCAAGGTCCCTTCCAACCCCTGACATTCTGTTATTCTGTGAAGTCTTGTCTATCCTGTTGCTGTAGCTATTGTGGGTAGTTTCCTTCCTCCTACCTGCAATGAAGACATAACATATACCCAGTATTTCCACTTTTGCAGCTACTCCAGTTCTCTAGGTGTAGGCACTTCTCAGTTGCATCACTTGCCAAGGGTTTTACGGGTCAGGCTCTATCAGTTGGAGACACAAATGTCATAGTCACCTTCTGAGACGCGTTAAGTCTTTACTATTAAATACCCCCTGCCCCTTCTTGCATAAATCAGTGTCTTAGTAAAAAAGCTGGTGTTATAGGACAGAGGCAGGAAAACAAGCAGCAAAGTGGATCTTATCAAAAAGAGGAATCTTTGGGGTGGAAGGTAATTGAATACAGAGTTTTCAGGTCAGAGGCACCACCGTGTGTATGTTGATGGTGCTGGAGGCCAAGGCCAAGACAACATCTGTTGGCTTCTGCTTCAAGACACCAAACTAAGTGAAGTGAAAGCTGCAGGTATGGCTGAAATACAAACTCTGAAAAATCACTACTTAACTTTTCTTTGAAAAGCTGAAAAAGGGAAAAAAATCCCAAAATGGCTCTCTTAACTGAAGTGACCTGTTCGCTTCCAGAGAACTGAGGTATTTATTCTCCTACTTCCCATTTTTGTTTGCTAAAGCTGATTAAAAATCAAAGAACACCAAACAGCCCCAACAAAAAAATGTCATTTTAGAATGTGTACAGACTTATCTTCTACAAAAGTTCCTTCCAAATAAGAAACCTAGAGAAGGGAAGGAGAAGTGCTAAAATTAAGAACTAAATTTTTGGAGAAGATTGTGCACGCAGTGTCCGTTTCGATTTAGAGGACATTTGCACAGTTTGAGATTTTTCAGCCAGCTGTTTAACTCTTTGCATAAAAAGTTTCATACAGAACTGTGGGCCACTGCACCTGCGTAGTTGGACTGTATCATTTAAAAGTTCTCATGGTTAATCCTTAAAATGCTAGATTTGCATTAGAGACGCAAAACATTTTTTGTGCTCATTTTGATGAGTGTTAATAAACTTCAACTTTTTAAGAATCAAATAGGTTGTTTAGAATTCCAGTAAAGATGCTTAATTTTGGTTAATATACCTGCACTGTATTTTCAATAATGTGAGGAATAGTTGTTTTCTACAAGGGACTTGAACATATGTGTGATTTATATGTACAATATTAGTATATTATCTATGATTATCTAGATTAAAAAAACTATGTAAAAGTTGTGTAAAAAAGCTGTTGAAGCCGGTTGATCCAGAGAGAGCAGGATTGGGCTTCTGTTTTTGTCTTAACTTCTTGGGATGACATTAAACTGCAGAGGCAACTTGAGTTTTGCTGAATTTTGCCATATAAACTTTCTTTTCTGTTCTTAATGCCTAAATACCACAGTATGTGCAATGTGTGCTGCTATAGGGTAAGTGGGAGGCAGTATGATAAGAACATTTTCTAGTATTTTCCTGTACATCATGTTTTATATTGAACTTTGGGTCCAAAAATGGTTCCAGATTAATTTCATATGCATTTATGTCAGAATAAGTGAAAGTGTTTTAAGCTGAATGGAAACAAGATACTCATTTTCTCATGCAGAGTTAATCAGAACAGCTAGGGTTCTTAACTGCTAGAATATATCCTTTCAAATAATGGAATCATAGAAAGGTTTGGGTTGGAAGGGGCCTTAAAGGTCATCCAGTTCCAACCCCCCTGCCATGGGCAGGGACACCTCCCACTAGACCAGGTTGCTCCAAGCCCCATCCAACCTGGCCTTGAACACTGCCAGGGAGGAGACAGCCACAGCTTCTCTGGGCAACCTGGGCCAGTGTCTCACCACCCTCACAGGAAATAATTTCTTCCTAATATATCCACATTATATATATATATATAATGTTCACACTAAATGCTACTACTGAAGTTCATGTTCTTGCATTATTTGTTCAATTGAAATGAGCTGAATTTTTCAAACTCTGCTTCATGTTCTGCTCCTCGGTATTGAATTTCTGGAAGTGCAGACTGGTCAGCTGTTGAGTGGCAGGTGATGGTGCCATTAGTCCATCCCGTCTGTTTGACCTGTTCTGGGCATTGTTACCTCTTGCCTTCACAACTCCCGTCACACCTGGGGGGAAGCTTCTGTGCAGAACCAAGCCTGCCAGTACCCGTCACCTCTTCAGCTAGGGTGATAATGATTTTGTTCAGCTGCAGAATGCTTGCCTGTATTATAAAATACAATTTATTTTACAGACATGTTCAGTTCAAATTGCCATGTTGAAGAGAAACTTCCACTTTTAAGGACTTGATTACTTTTATTTAAGAAAGTAACATCACTTACTGAAGAACTCTGCATTTCACTGCAGTGCTCTGTTGGAGTCTTCCTATTTTCTGTCAAGTAGTCCAGGCTCCTACAGAATTCTGGGTCCAGAATTTAAATTCTGGTGACGAGGCATCTCTCTCCATACCCCAAACTATTTTTATACAATTGCTATTTAAAGCAAGGTTACTTAATTGGAGGAACTGATTATTGAAAGATGTCGGGATGTTCTCGTAGTGCTGTAAGGTCCTACCAGGCTTGTGCTGTGTTTGCCTCAATTCGTACAGAACAAACAAGTCTGAGGCTTCACCTGGTTGTATTGAGATATTCTGGCTCTCGTGTCCTGTCCAGAGCATTGCTGGTGCTTGGGGATATACCAGCTGGTTGCAGGACTGGAACAAAGAGCTGCTTTGACTGATTTCCCTTCTTGAAGACTGCCCCTGTAGCCATCCAGACTAGTTATTTTCTAATGAACAATTGAAAACAAAATTAAGGAGAACACATTTTAGTGTGGGCCTGGTCACCAAGTGGTGCTCCTCACAGCTTGAGATGACTGTGTAGGGAATTTATGTGCAGGGAGTTAGTGTTGCTATTTCTGTAATAAAGTTTTATGTACTCCCATGAAGACTGATTAATGAAGCCTGCAGTATTAAGTTGTTATCAGACACACATGCACATCTAGATCTGCCCAGGAAATATTGGCGTATCACTACCTCCAGTGTTCTCTTTTCTGAACCTTGTGGTCCCTGCTGCGCACACCTGAGTGTCAGAAAAGGAGTTTCCCAGGCTTATGAATTTCTGGATGATGTTGTGGCTATGTAGATGTTTTTAACTGGATCTTGTCATTTTTTTTCCAGGAATAAAAATACTTTGGCACTTGCATTGTTGGGACTTTCTGGAATTCAACATCTAAAAGACACTGAAAACAAATGGAACATGTTATGACATTTATATTTATTTTGTGAGGTGTAGCATTGGTCCTTGAAATTTTTTTTAATCCACTCACAAAACCAAGCTTCAGAGCTTTGTCCAAACTTAGAAATCATAGAGAGTTCCAATTTGTTCCTTTCAGACAAAGGGAAATGCAGAGTTCCTTTAATTGCAATAAAGGAATTCTTTGTCTTCCACTCCTACTTGTCTCCTCAGAAGTGAAGGAAGGAAAGAGAATAGTGTTTGTGAGGCAAAATTGGAGCTGGTGTCTTTGGTGGCCTTAGTCTGAGAACACAGGAAAGGGAGGAGTGAATCCTCCAAGTTTAACAAAGACAGATGTATGAAGGACCTTTTTTTTGCCATAGTTTCCGGAGTACACAAACCTTATTTGTAGATAGTAAATAAGAAGGGATTATCCAGAGAACCAGCTTCACTGGGTAATGTTCACAAGGATCCGGAAATGTTCATAAAGTTCTCTCCTTTTTTGTTTTATTGGAGGTGGCTTTTTGCTTGGTAGTTAAATTTGTTAGAGGCTCCTCCCTCAATGCAGTTTTGAAGAGCTGCTGTGGCCTAACATTGGTTATTCTAAGACTGTCTTAACTCTAAGGGTTTAGTAAATTCAGGCTCCCTTGGCTTAGATTAGTATCAGGAACAGGTACGTAATTTTTCACTGCTTTAAACAGAGCCTGTACTTCACTCTGAGCTGTAAACACACAGAGCAGGGAATCTTGTGCTGTTTTGTATTTTAAGGAATTTGTATTTTGAGGGTTGGTTGCAGCTAGAGGTATTTCACAAAGGTATCGTCTAGGAGGTTCACGAGACCATGTTTTCTTAGGTGTGAAAAGATACCAGACAAGTCTGGGGAAAGAGGATTTACCAAATCCTCTAATATTGAGAATGCTTCTGCGCAGGCCCAAAAGCTTAATTGATGTGATGAAGATAAACTGCCCACCTCTGACAAGTAAATTGTCATAAAAAACGTTCTATAGGACACAGCCCAATCTCAGCAGTTTCTGGACACATGGCGATCACTCTTCATGTTATATTTAGAATAGGAAAGCTTCACAGAGTGTAAGAATCCAAACTGCTTGAGATTTTGGGTAAGAAACAAAATAAATACATGGAAGTAAATTGGGTGAGAATATCCTACTTACAAATTATTTTCTAATTATCAAGGATTATATAGTAATTAGGTGTTTAAGTAGCCCTGAAAACAGTATTCCCCAAAGTCAGCATGCTACATGAGAATTTTATCTTCTGCTACTTGAAGCTTCGCCAGTGTCTAGTGTTCTTATGACTTCTGTCACAGAATGTAACAGAATACTAAGCAAAAGGAAGTATTCTGAGCACTGTCTTATCGCTGTTGGGTTTAGGTACATTAGAAATACACTATGACACAGACCTCAACTGGTAAATACAGGAAAGCAGGGAAACTTGCTCCTAGTTTATTCTCAATGTTACAAGAACACATAACATTTTATAAGGATTTTAACTGCTTTGTAGGAGTAGCTTAAGTTGCACTCTTGGTAACTAATTCCTGATAAATTTTTTTGCTAGTGAAACTTCCGTTGGCTACCAGAGAGAACGGGGAGGGTCCTGTGTGACCTGCTCTAGGTTGTCCTGCTTTGGCAGTGGGGTTGGACTTGGATGATCTTTCGAGGTCCCTTCCAACCACTAACATTCTGGGATTCTGTGAAGTAACTCGTCTCTTTACTGTAAAATGGAATAAAGCTTCATTTGTTCAAGGTATTTAAGAATCAGTATTTGACCATACTATAAACTGATCTTTCTGAAGCAAAAATGGGATCTAATTTTACAAATTTTATATGAAATATATTCAAGTAGACTAAAAAAAAACAAATCACAGCAGTAGACTTTGACTATTTCTTGTAAAGTATGATACCAAAAAATGGCAAAAATGCCTACCCCCCCTCACTAAAAAATAAAAGGGCTTCATGCCCAAACTGAAGTTCCATATTTATGTTCTAGTAAATCATGATGTGACAGCATACACAAGCAGCCCATCTGTATAATGTCATCTATTTACTGCCACTGTCCTGAGCACAGCTGCCATTCGGAGTCGCTCCTTCTGAACAGCTGTTAAAAATGAACTCACTACCCTTGAAAACATTCCTTAAAACTTCCTCTTTGTGTCAGATCTGACACAGTTAGGTTTCTCATCAGGGTTAGGTGCTATTCTGTGACAACTCCCTCATATTGGTATGGATGGTGTCTCTTTAACGCCTTATTGTAAACATGGAGGGCTAAAGACCCTTTTTAACTTCATTTCTTTTCTGCAGGAATTCTAACAGCTACCTGACATCTCCCACTAGTAAATATACACCTATGTTTACCTCTGGCTTTCTCCTATTAGAAAAATGTAATGAAAACTAAGTTAAGAAGTTGTGAGGAATGTTTTGCATGTGTTGTCTACATTATGATTCTATGCTTCTTGATCAAGTAAATTGATTGGTCTTCTGCAGGCTTTCAGTGCGGCACAATTTTCCCAGATTTCTAAGTGTTTTGTTCCTTTCTGAATCCTTTTGAGTTTTTTCTACTGCACTTAAAAAAGTTCCTATTTTTAATCGGTGAATTCAAGAAACAGAATCTTTGGCCATTTCACATGTTTAGTAGCAGACAATAAATATTTAAATGAACTTGGATGATGTTTCATGGTAAGAGTACAGTTTTGGATATAGCTTTTCACCTTCATTTTTTTTAAGACTAGAAAAAAAATCTATTGCATGTTGAACAATCAGAAATAATTTCCATACATATCTTAATCTTAAAACAATTACCTCCTTATTTTCCATGTGCCTTACCAGAGCCTTCAGGAAGATCTGCTCCATCTAGCAGTACTTAGTGTCGTGGGATGCAATACCTTATTAAAACAGCCCCTTTTGATGTAGAAGCATTTTATTTGAACCTTATACCTCTTTTTTCTATAAATATCTCTTTTATTTTAGAAGCAGGCAAGTATCTTCAGTGCATCTGCAAACTGTTGTACAAAATGTTGTATAGAGTTAGGAGTTTATGCTTTCTGGCCCAGGGATAGAGAAGTTTCTTCCCGTAAATAAGATGTAGGTTGAGACTTGAATCTGTCCAACGTCCAGGCTACATCTACACTGATAAATAGACTTGCTCCAGGGAGTGGTTCATTCCCCCTGGCTCTTCTTCCACCACCACCCAAAGGTTTGTGCCCACAGTGCTCAGGGCTGTCCCCTCTAGACTGGCTGCACCTGCACCACATAGCATTTGTCTTGGGTTCTCCTCCATCACCTGCGCAGTGTCCCTGTCATAAGACAAATACATGGGTGTGTGTTCCCTCCTTCCTTTTCAGATGTGTCTGATACAAGGGGACAGTGCTGCAGCTCATTGGAGTAGTGTTCTCAGGGCAGGAACCTGAGGTACGTGCTGTGTACCTGGGGGTGATGGTGGGAGCGTGTTCTGGTGCCTGAGGATGCAACGGTAACATCGCTTGGGTGATGTTAGAGGACTCCAGGGCAGGATGAGCCCATTTGGTGGGCTAGTAGAAGGTGTTCCTGAAGCAAAATGACCTTAAAACTCAAGGATGACTGTTCTGGTAGGAACCAATTCTGCACACTCCAAAAGAAAGCTCAGGGATGGATATAATCAATCTAAGAAGTTATTTCTTGGCAGGGACTTACTCATTCAATTCCTGCATTGATCTACTCTGTTTCTTGCTCTCCTTCCACTCACTGTGCCATTCAGCCCCCCTGTCTTGCCACCAGTATATCTGTTAGGTATGTCCATGGCTGTAGTCATCATCATACCTTAGTGTGGAGGAACTGGGGAAGATACTCAGCTGCTTACTGTTTCTCTGACACACCTTGGTGAATGAGGACAATACCTTCTGCAGCCTCCACAGCCATGTTATGGCTCTCTCCTGGCTGTTGATGGTGTTGCTTTCCCGCAGGAGCAGAGGAACAGGAGAATATCTGGTCATGACATGTATTTTGTGAGATGTGACTGAGAAAGGTCCAGGGATCTGTATGGGCTTGTAGGTGGCAGAAAGAAAAGTTGAGTTTCCACAGTCCCAAACTGTTGGTGTAAGGAAGGAGGTGTGTGCCAGAGGGGCTACGATGTGGGTGGGAGAGGCAGACAAGATAGGACAGAAAAGGCTACAGACCTTCATGGCCAGGCTGGTAGCTTTCAGGAGGACACCAGCTTTTTTATGGGGGTTGGGGTGAGGGAGATGCAGTGATATTTCAAGCCTTCCCCAAAGCTGTAGATGCTGGTTTCAGTTTGCCCTTATGGACAAAAGCTCACTATCTGGGCTTCCCCAGTGGTAAGGATGAGAAGGTTTCCTTGGCTCTCAGGAGTCAGGGAGAGGACTGAAATGTGTATTTCTGTGTGATGGTGGGCATGTGGAGGTTTGCACTATGCCAGCCTCTGAACTTTCACTGACCACTTCAGTACTGAAGCCCTTGGAGACTTGGCCTGCATGCTTGGGAACTGCAAGGGACATGAAGGTTCTGCTGGTCCTCAGACAGCTGTCCTCCAGTGCCTCCAGATGGGATACTGGAAATTCCTAGAGCACCAAACTTCCCTGAATTTTTGTTGGAGCTGCATTTCTGCTAGAAAAATAGGTGAGGTCACACTAAACTGATGGCTTCCAATGCCTGGTGCTCAGAGATAGCTCACGTCTATTTGTTAGACTTGATGGTTGTTTTTATAGCAGAATAGCAGAGCTGACTTGAGAGCATTTGATCAATCTGTAGTTGTTGTGACTGAAGGCCAGATTTTGGCTCCATTAAACTCCATTACATCTGGGTGACTTCACTGATTTCTGAGGTATTTTTTTCTGGCTTTCATTAATATGAATGAGATTATAATCAGGCTTCAGTTATGGTTCAGAATATACCAGGAGGCACTAAATGTGAGCAAGAGTAAGCAGTCATGTGCAGTGTACACAATATGTAAGTGGGTTTAATCATAAACAAGTTCTGCAAAATTGACAGCCAAGATGTGACAGGGATGGCCGATTTATTAGCATAGCTTCCCCGTATGACCATGAAAACTGAACTCATGCATTTTTATTAGATGTTTAAGTAATGGTGTCTATCTTACAAAAATAACCCCCCCAAAACCAAACCCCTTGATGTGATGTACTAATGAAAGCAACCCGAGCAGGGGGGTTTTAGAGACTGCACTTCACATATTATGCAGCTGTGCTGCCCTTGCAGAGAAAGAGAAGTGAGGCAGAAAGAAATACAGCTAAACCTTTAAAGCTTAATTTTTCACTCATGTTAAAATAGAAAATTACCTGAAGAACCCTCCAAAAATAGGGGAAGTATTCAGGTGTGCAAGCTACGAGACTTATTTTCTTTCCTTCTCCAATTTGAGTGATTATCTCATTAGAGCACTGGAGTTACAAATTAACTTTAATTTGAGTATCAACTCAAATTAAACACTCAATAAGTTTTTACCAAGGAGGAGGAGGAAAAAGAAAATGATTCTTGGATCGGGAAAGCCCTGGTACACAGCCAAAAGAACAATCCCAGGTAGAGCACACAGTTACTGGGTTTTGAGATATTACAGAATGAAACGTGAAGATACCAGCTTGAACTGAAGGAGGTATTGAAAAGGAAATTCAAACAGCTCATGCCAATTAAGGAATTTAAATGGAGCCCCTGTCAGCCCTGGTAGACAGAGTTTAGAGAAATGAATTAAGTCTTCTCTTACATGAAATTCCTGTAGACTACCAATTCAGTGCCAACGTTACTTTTTTTGTAGCTGGAGAATTCAAAAGATGAGCAATATTTGTGATTTTAGGAAAATTGTAAAATTGTAATTTTTCCTTAAATCATTTCGTGGTGTAATGTCTACACTGCCTTTGAAATTCACCTCTAAGAGAGATGGAGGGTGTTTGGTTAAAATTTCCACAAACACAGTGCAGTGTATTTTTTCCTCCTTGTAAGGAGCACAGAATCAATAGGTGGTGATAGGACTTTTTGCCAGTCAAGCAATATTACTCTGAAAAAGGATTTATTTACAGCTCTGCCCTTTTTAAGGATTTTTTTCTGTCATCAATTTTTATTATGTGGAAGAGTGAATTATCGGGGCAGTTGCAATGTTAATAGGCAAAGACTAATGAGCAAATCAATGATACTGACACCGCACAAGTTAAATACCTTAACATTTGTTTACCTTGTTTCATAAGTAGGCATATGTTCCTTTAAACTGTTGTTTAGATGGTTGTGGTAGATCTATCAGTCTCCTTCTGCAGCCAGTGGGACAGTCTGGATGCTTCTGCAGACCTCTAGAAGCTGTAGGCAGACAGGCTCTGAAGAATTTACCTGCAGATTTTTTTCCCTCATATTAGCATGCTTATCCATCCAGAGCCAGGAGAGGAGAGTATGCCCATGCCTCAGTCACTGCTGCTCAGAGCCCAGCATCGTGACTTGAGATGCCAGTGGAAGTGGGTTAGGAGTTGCCTGTGAGCTGAGGACCACCTACAATCTCCAAGAATGGGGAAGTCTTTAATTACCAGCTTATGTAAAAAATATAATTAAAATAATAGGGATGGTAAATGTTACGCTTGCAGACTGCCTGAATTCTGTGGTGATTTTGTATGAGAAGGAGCAGTGGTCTTTGACTTAAAAACATTCAGCTGCATGTATTGGATAGACGCCTGCCAGACAATAACTAACAGAGGTTATTTTTTACTGCATTTTTATAACTAACAAATATTTTTTACCAGAAAAGGAGAGCTTCCAAAAACCCAAAATACCTTTTATTTGCTTATAAGGAAATACCCATTACTTTTCCTTTCTCCTTCTGTAGGTGAAAATCCTATGGATACACTAATGTCTGCATACTGTTTCTTGTAATTTTAAAACATTTTTAGTAATGAAGCAACAATTACTGAACAAACTTACAGTTGCCTTACATGTTGAGCTTGATGGATAAGATGAAGCATAGCATGTTCTATTTAAGCTTATTAGAAAAAAAAAAACAAACAAAAAATAGTAGTGGTAAATAAAGTCTGAGACATGCATTTTAGTAGCAGTATATGTGGAAAAAAGAATGTGGATAATCGGGTGTGCATGTAAAATATATATATGTATTATTTAACTGAAGGAACAAAAATTATGGAGATAGGTAGTGATGGTGGTTCTCACTTTCCTAGGAGGGAACTTAAGGTATGAAGTATTTAATGACATGCTAATCTTGCAGAAAACTGATGAAGATTAAGAATAGAACAGTAGTCTGCTGAAGCCAAACATATGATGCAAGGTCTAATCAAATCAAAATCATACAAATCATGTAGGAACTGTCAGATTTGTATAGTTTGCAGTTTGGATATGTCATGGTTGTCAAATTCCTACTGTAGAGTTAATAAATCAAAACCAGCATGATTGATGCTGTTTTTCCTTTCTGCTCTGCTATCCTATAAATAGCTCACTGTTCAGTGAGAGCTGTGGCAACTTTCCCAGTAGGAATATGATAACAAAGATGTCTGTCTTCTACACCTGTCTTTGTGCCTTTTCCAACACCGCTGTCTCTTAGTGGTGTTGAGAATGTTTTCTCATACTACAAATTTACTTTTTCTAGTCAGTACATATATATTTCCTCTTTCCTTGTATTACAGTAAAGGCGAAGAGAATGAAATCGGGGTGCTGTTTGGATGTTGCACTGTTGGGGTTTTTTTATGTATATACAGCATAAAAAATACAAATAATCTTCTACTTTGACAGTGCTATATTTTAGAAAGCTTCTGGCAAAATTTCCTTTTTCACATTCATTTCTCAGTCCAGCTGTATGGTGTTCAATTTGTAATAGGCTGAAGAAACAGCACATAATAATGTTTCTTCTTAACTTTCATTTTTTAAACATAATTACTTGTCTCATAGGATCCTGTGTGAGAAAGCAACCCCCAATCAAAAAGTCCTTAAAAGAACAATGAAAAACATCATTTAAATCTGCAGTGTTCCAGCTGTGCTGCTGTCTCCAGATAGTCTGGCATCACCTAGCAAAGGAAAAACATGCTGCACAGTTGTAATAGGATTAAACAGTATAAACCTGCAAGCAGAAATGTGATTAATACAGGGTACTTCTAAGCCCTGCAGTGATTATATTGCTACACTGAGAAAACCAGAATCTGTTTATTAGAAGCTTTTCCAGTATGTATATATTTTTTCTGAAGCTAAATTTATAATTGTTGCCTGTCTCTCAGGCCTGCAGGAGATACATTAACCGTGCAGTGTAATCAGTATCAGTAGGCTATACAGTCCTGAGATGGCAAGAATTATGATAAGCCTTCTACTAAGCACTGGAGAGATTTGTAAATGTGCAGTTAACACTGCCCCATTTTTATTAGCGTTTTCATTATAAAGTTGTTACTGAAAGCATAAAGTTAATGTTCTGTAACAAAAAAATGGCATTTATGCAGTCCTAAACACAGAACTCCACGTTAAACATAGCAGATAAAAATAACAAGCAGACACAGTTACTCCAGACAGATACCATGGGAAAAAAAAAAAGCAGAAAGCACTTACAGTAAAGCAATGAAAACTCTTCTTTCATAAGCATAAAACTAGTTGCAAAACAACCTTCTATAATTTCTGAGCGTTCATCTCCTTTGCATTTTCAAGTAGGACTTCCAAAAGTTCACAGCAGCAGTTTTCCCTTTGAAATCACTGGGAAAGTAAAAGTGAGGTAAAAAGATATGTGCTGAACAGCTTTGTAAATTCCTCTTAAACCTGTGTAGTGGTGGACTGACTTTTGCCACACAGATGATCAAAGTGATTGAATAGGGATAAGGGGCAGGATTATTCACAAGAAGGTGAAGGTAAATTCACTTCAAGCACCTAATATTTTTATTTAATATAGTGCTTTGAGATTCTCTTTGGAGGAATCCATGTTTTTATTCAGATCAAAAAAAACCAACTTATATATCTTATATACATTAAATTATAAATTGAAAATACTTTGAGAATGCTCTCCTTCATGTCCTCTCCTGGAATCTATCTTAGATGGACACTGTTGAATACCTCCACAGCTGTAAATATGGCCAGAGTTTTCCCTTACTGGAAAAACAGTTTACAAAAGTCAGAAAAAACTACTTCATTACTCAACAAACTTCAGTCTTTGCTCTCATGACATAATGGCACTTTCATTTTACAAATAATGGCTCCTGTTCCTTACATGGTAATACATGTTCACCCACACCTCTGAGTTGGAGGTGAAGGTGATGGGCCCAGACTGTCTCTGCAGGGTAAAACAAAAGCTGATAGTTGCACTGATTGGTTTAAAACCTGTTTAATTGACTAAAGTTAAAGAAGAGATGTTATGGATCAATGCATGGTGGTACAGCTCCTGGTCCCACTCTCTCCTGTCTGCTCAGTTGTTTCAGTGCAGTCTCTGGGCTGAGAGAACTAATCCAGTTTACAAATAACTCTTTTTCAACAAGTTTTGTACCTAGATTGCTTTGCAAATTGAATACAGAGCACGTGCAGCACGAAGTTTAACAGGCGTGGTTAGATGGCAATAAATTTATTGGCAGGAGGACCAAGCAGCTCAGGGGGAAAAAGGATGGGAAGAGCATCCAACTGTTTTGTCACAGGAACCTGCAACGCCCTGCGCTGAAGACGTTAAGCCTGGAATTAAATGTCCACATCTTACGTGGCCGGGCTTGTGACTGAGGAACTGGCATGTCCAGTTTCAGGACAAAGGAGGCATTACCCTAGAGCATATTTTGAGGGTGCAGTGTGAACCCTTGTTTCAGCAGCAGTGCTGGTTGCTGAGCTGTTTGCAGGCTAATGGGGTTCACTGCCCACTTCTACTTTGTAGCTATCGAAACAGTGCAACCTTTTCAGTCTGCAATGAGCACTATGTCTGCAAAAGAACCCAAGGGAAGCCTAGAAATATGAATTGCAGTGACATGTGGGGAATGAAAAATATTTATGGAATGCTGCTACTGGCAAACATGTTTGTAAATATTTTTAATTTTTGTTTCGAGCATTCCATTTTGAGAATGAGGAAACTTTTGCTCCAGTAATTAAAAAAAAAAAAAAATTCTGGAAAGTTTTGAGGTTTTTTTATAAGTTCAGCAGTAATAAAGATGTATCTCAAAGTGGGAAGATTCAAAGGGGTCTTCAAGTAGTAAATATTTTAATTAGTTTTAGCATATCAGCTTGAAAGAATGATTCTATCAGAGATCAGTTATGTTAAATTAAAACACTTTAACTATGTGAAAGGATAACAGCTTAGGTTATCGTTTTATTCTTTAAATAACATCCAATAAAATACTTCATATCCCTAGAGAAAAAATTCCTGGTTCCTGATATGCTAATCAAAAGGAGAAAAAAAATAGTATAGAAGTTGTGCTGTTCTTTCTGAATTACCTGACTTCAGTTCACAACTGTCGCGTGCTGCAATGCCCTTTGTCATGAAAGGAGTGGGAAGATCTTTGTAAAGTGACCTCATCTGTATTAAAACAATCGGGAAATGCCAGTGAAGTACCTCAGAGGGATCAAGGGCAGCCACATGGCCAACAGCCCAGCTGAAGTGCCCCTATACCATGCACACAGCACGGGCCACAGACAGGAGCTGGAAGCCACCGTGCTGCTAGGGAGGTGTGACCTGGCTGGCATTGATGAAACGTGGTGGGATAAATCCCACGACTGGAGTGTGGCTATTGATGGCTACAGGCTGTGCAGAAGGGACAGGCATGGAAGCAGGGGTAGGGGTGTTGCCATCTACATCAAGAAATGGATGAGTGTGAAGAGCTGTCTCTGAAGAAGAGCCATGAGCAGGTTGAAAGCTTACGGGTAAGAATTAGAGACCAAGGCAACAAAGGGAACCTTGTGGTTGGAGTCTACTACAGGCTGCCAGATCAAGGGAAGCCTATTGACGAAACCTTTACTCCAGCTACAGGAGGCATCGTGCTCTCAGGCTCTCGTCCTGCTGGGGGACTTCAACCACCCCGACATCTCCTGGCGAAGTAGCATGGCGAGCTGTAGGCAATCCAGGAGATTCCTGGAGTGGATTGAGGATAGCTTCTTAAGTCAGGTAATAGACACCCCTACCAGAAGCGATGCGATACTGCACCTGATGGTCACCAGTGCAAGTGAGCTAATTGGTGACATCAAGATTGGAGGCAGCCTGGGCTGCAGTGATCACGCACTGGTGGAGATCACAGTCCTGAGGGAAAGGGGTCAGACAAACAGTAAAGTCAGGACCCTGAATTTCAGGAAAGCAAAATTCCAGCTCTTCAAGGAGCTGATCAATAGGATCCTTTGGGAAACTGCTCTCAGGGACAAGGGGGCAGAGCAGAGCTGGCAGATATTTAAAGACACTTTCCATAGAGTGCAAGAGCTCTAGATCCCCATGTGTCAGACAAGGAAGGCAAGAGACCAGCTTGGCTGAGTCAAGATCTGCTGGTCAAACTAAAAGGCAAGAAACCAGAGAACACTATGGTTCCAGTGAGAATTGTGGACTTCCCAAAAATTGTTTGCAAGCAAGTGCAGTAAAGTCACACACAGTAAAGTGCATATGTACTGTAGCATTCCTTGTGTTAGTAAAGAACCTCAACAGATGTTCTGGGCTGGTTTCTTCAATTCTACAGCAAGTGTGCACAAAGTTGGTTAGAAGATTTCTTACAATATTTAGTTTGTTGTATCTCTGAGTTCTGCACTTCTGTTAGAATGCTTTGTGCATTCTACTTTATAAAATGCTAAAGATTTTTTGTATTTAAAAAAAATACCAATATTATTAAAAAAATCAAGAAGTTTGGAAAGTCAATCTCTGGAAGCTCACTAAGTGTCAAAGTCGACTGTCAGCACACTTCTGGTTTTAGCCTCTTGCTGATATTTTTCATTGCAGATTCTTAGGTCTATGATCACATAAGTTACTGGTTTCTCAGAACTACTGCTTTATTTAGGTAATTAAATAGGTTTGTGTCCTATATAGAGCTTTGCGTCCTCCCTGCAGCTTAATTAATTTTCTTGTGGGTGCCTATAGGGCATTTTTTTATTGCTTTGCTTCTTCAGTAGAAACAGCTTTTCACAAAATGCTTATGGGGAAAAAACGGAAAGTGATGCATTGAATTTCAGGGTAAGAAGTCTCCCTGACTTCATGTGTTCAATTTAAGACATCTGGGAGAGGGTTTTTAAAAGCAATTATCACATTTAAGCACAGTTGCTAAGAATTTCAGCTACAGAAATACACACAATACTTTTCAAAGCACATTGCGACATGCCATGGAGAGCAACCAGAAAAGGAGGAAGACACAAATAACAAACACTGTTTCTACATCATAAAGGAACTCTTTGAGAAAAGTGCTTTCCTCCTGAAAAATCTTTTCCTAATTTCCCTTTGTAAAACCTCATGTTTACTTCTCAGTACTTTCCAGCTTCTGTAACAAATGAGGCAGTCTTGTTTCACAGACAACCCCCTATGCTATGTAGCCTTCGTTCATATCTAGGTCAGGTCTGTCAACAAAGCTAAATGAGTCAGAGATCCTGCACAAATGCAGTGTATGATCATGAAGTTAAAGATTCCCAGAAATAGCTGATGCAAACCCAAATGGAAATGAAAGCTGTACAAGGCAGCACTAATGCTAACTTTTTATTGATCTTATTACTTTAATTCTGTGAGACCACGCATACTGACTAGCTAAGCAAGGTGCACTCTGGGTTCACACCTGTGAAAACACATCTTCAGCAAAGTGCTTTTCCCATTGTTTGTGAATAAAACCAAACCTGGTAACTGGGAAAAGGAGGAGTCAGTATCTGCTCTGCCTTCAGTAAGGGCATAGGATTATAGAATCACAGAATCACTGAGGCTGGAAGAAACCTTCAAGATCATCCAGTCCAACCCTTACCTACATCACCACTAACCCATATCACCCAGCGCCACATCCAGATGCACCTTCAACACCTCCAGGGATGGTGACTCCACCATCTCCCTGGGCAACCTATTCCAATACCCAATCACCCTTACAGTGAAAAATTTTTTCCTAATGTCCAATCTGAATCTCCCCTGCTGTAATTTAAGGCCTTTTCCTCTCGTAAGGAATCCACATCTACACTCTTAAGCTCTAAGGAGCTTATCTGTGAGTGGCTGGACAGAAGCTGGGGTGAGACAGTAACTGCAGAAAGTACCTGGAAATAGCCTTTGAGGAAAACAGGAAAGATACTCCTGCAAATGAAAACTGGGCCTTGGAGCTGAAAGGCAGTAAAAGAGGTCTGAGAAGGAGATATGCAGCAGAGACTGGGAATGCACAGGTAGAGTGGACCTCGAATTTTGTTAACGAAACTAGAACAGAATGAGGTGAAAAACAGCCCAGGATCAGATTCTCTCTTGAGGTGAGGAAAGGAATGAGTGTATTGAGACCATACTGCTTTGGGGACCCTGACTCAAGATTCATGCACTGTTACTCCTGTTTTCAGAAGATACTACTGAAACTCCTCTGTATCCTGGCATCTGTGTCCTTGCCCATGGCAGGAGGGTAGAACTATATGATCTTTAAGGTCCCTTCCAAACCAAACCATTCTATGAGCCTATGTTCTGCTGTCTACTTTGAGAGGGCACATCCAATTGATGCCAGTTGCTGTTAGCTGGATCAGCTGTTGTGTGTGGTGCATCTGAACTCACACTGGTGATGTGAGTTTTAATATGATGGCGTGTGGAGGAATTTCTGGAAGAACTTGAGGGTATTTTTGTTTAAGCTGTGGAAATTTTGATTCAGAGTTACAAAGACTCTGCTTTAATCTGGCTCTGTGACCTGACCAGGCACTCCAGCAGTGACAGCTTTTCTCTCATCTCTGACAGACAGAGCTCCCAGAACATTTTGACTAGGCCAGACACCGAAGCTCAGAGATTCCAGCTCTGCTGCTTGGTGTCTGGCCTAGTCAGTGTTCTGTGATGCTCACCAGTGGTTCTAGCTATGTGAAAGATTTGGGACACACAGTTTTCTTGGCAGGAGAAACCATCCTACTTGCTGTAGTGAGGCCTGGTGACTCAAGGACCAGAGAATGCTCTTTCAGTGCCAAGGTAAGGATGAATATTACTCATGTCCTAAAAAGAAGACAATCCCTTCCTTTCAAGGGTAGTGAGTGTCAAGCCTGCGTGTGCTTTCAGCTTTATTGTTCCTAGTAGGAAACATTCTCCAGAAGATGGTAGGTGCGGTAGAAAGCAGGGATGGGGAGGCGCATGAAAAGGGGCACTAGAAGTCTGGAAGGTAAAGAGGGTGAGTCAAAGCAGCAAACTAAAGACAAAGGCAGATTCCTGTATGTTGCTTCTCACCAGGTCAGAATATCCATGCCTGATTCTGCTATAATGTTGCTGTGTCATTCCGATCAAACGAGACAAATTAAGTAAATTAGCAGAGGAGTGCGACCACAGCCTCTGGAAAGGTCTGGTCTTCCTTTCCTTCTGCCTTGCATTTGGGTCCCTGGCATAAATTCTGAAGAACACATTTCTGTATGAGGTGTCTCACACAAGTCCTGAGCAAGAGCTTGGTGGGGTGAACACTGACAGAGTTCAGCTGCTTTCTGCTGGGGACCAACACTCAGTCTGGCTCTGGCCAAGCTCTCCTGCATCTGTAGCAACTCACGTAGCAAAACTCAACAGACTGTTTAATGCCCCAAGTAGTGTTACAGAGCAGGTGGTCACACCAGCTAGGAGAGGTGACTTGTTTCACACAGATGGTTGCACTTCCTTGCACTCGCCCTCTCACACACACAGGCACCAGGGATGTTAGCTCAGGTAGTCTGGCCAGAATTACTTGTGGTGACATGGAAGACAAGGGACACAGGCCACTGAGTCCCATCACGTCTCCAGGTTGTTCCTTGATTGGCAAGCTTGGTGTTTGGGAGGGTCTTTTGTACTGTTTAGGAGCTGACAGTAATCTTCACCTCTTGTGTGTTCATCTTGCCCCACCCTGGGAGTCATTAGGCCACACCGCTGATTTTCTGTCTTGTGTCTTCTCCGGGTGCTGTCTGCCCTCTGCTTTCCTGATATGTCTTGAGGAGCTACACGTAGACATCCCATGGTACCAACAACCTGCTGAGCACATGCCCTTCTTCAGCTGCTTCTGCTTCCATCTGTACTCATCTTAACATTTCTCTTGGAAATTTCAGCCTGTGGCAGAGAAGGCTGGAAAATAAAAATGAGAAAGAAGAAAGCTGTCAACATTAGCACCCACTGTTTTTTTAAGATGAGGTGGTGGTAGAGAGGCTACTTCTGCCACGGCAGGAAGGTCACCAAGGCTGCACTGGTAATGTGACAGCGGAATGCAGCAGAAATGGTCAGAAAATGCCCAAGTGACAGCAGAGGCAGCTCAGTGCCAGAGCTGTGGTGAATCAGGTTTGGGGCTCTGGAGTCAATATTTATGATGTGGATCATCATATAGAAGTTTTCTAGGTTAAAAATATGAAAATATGAAATATAGAGGTTTTGTGGCCTTCTGCCTGTCACCAAATTTTACTCGTCACGATGAGATATAAGCAATGATGTTTTAAAAATATTGTACAAGCTATTTCTAATTTAATACATTCGCATTATTTCTCTTACAACAGGAAATTATTTAAGTTTATTACTATAATTAATACTGAAATGAATTCTTGTTTTCACAATTTTCACTCTTTACACTTAATTGAATACATCTGCAGTGTGACAAAAAAAATAATATAATACTGCTCATGTTTAGGAAGGGTAATGAGATTCCTCCACAGCCATGTGTATTGAAATGAACTACAGTGACAGATGCTATGGAATTCAAGACTAAATGAATTAATATTGAATACACACAGCATTTATGATGGTTTAAGAGTGCAAGTGATAGAGCTGGTATTCAGTGGTTTGTAGAAACAAAACAGAAAACAACACAACAGAAACAGATGAGGCAGAAGTGGGTGTTTACGAGTAGTCTGGTGGCACCAGTGCTGTGTCACGGCAGGACCTGTCTTCAGGCTCCTACTAAGAAACAAACCCTGAAGAAATAATTTAATACTCAGATTCAGAACTTAGGAGCTGAATCAAAAACTCAGGGTGATTCACCAGGCTGTTGATACACGTTGATGTGTGTATGGCTCGCTGAGGGAAATGTAAAACTTCTGGAGTGCACTCAGATAAAAATAAACTTGTGAAACAGTCATGGTCTTAGGTATGAGGGTATACAACCATCTCAGCTACCTATCACAAATGTGTGTTCATGGAGTTATTAATACGCTGCAAATTTTATTTTCCTCCAAATTTGTCCAGTTGCCTTGTAGTAAACACACAGATGCACCAGGTTCATTAAGACACACATCTGAGCTTCGGTGGTAAATTAAAACATAATTTTCCCAACATAAGGACATGGAGCTGTTGGAGCGAGTCCAGAGGAGGCCATGAAGATGATCAGGGGGCTGAAGCAGCTCTGCTATGGAGACAGGCTGAGAGAGCTGGGGGTGTTCAGCCTGGAGAAGGCTTCAGGGAGACCTCAGAGCATCTTCCAGTGCCTGGAAGGACTACAGGGAAGCTGGAGAGGGACTTTTACAAGGGCATGGAGTGATAGGACAAGGGGGAATGGGTTCAAACTGCAAGAGGGGGGATTTAGATTGGATATTAAAGCTCTTTCCCATGAGGGCTGTGAGGCACTGGCCCAGGGTGCCCAGAGAAGCTGTGGCTGCCCCTCCCTGGCAGTGTCCAAGGCCAGGTTGGCTGGGGCTGGGAGCACCCTGGTGTGGTGG
>VZRW01025868.1:410286-423191 GCA_013398125.1 Aegotheles bennettii
GGCCGCAGGGGGCAGGGCTGAGGGGGAGTTGAGTGATCGCTGCCCTGCCCGTGTGCCCGGTGCCGGCCCCATCCCCTGGTACCGCCCCTCACAGCCCTGGGGCTGCCCTGGGCTCACAGCACCCGCGTGTTCTCGCAGTACGAGCTCGGGGTGCTGCAATAACCAGCGCTCGTTAATGACCCTGTGTACGCGGGTTGGGCTGGGGGATGGCGTTCCCTGGGAAGGCATTGGAATGTTTGGAGTCCCGAGTTATTCCCAGCTGTCCTCGGGAGCATTCGCCGTTGGCTGCAGCTCCATCGCGGTGAGATCTCACCCCAGAGCCGCCCCGCCAGGGGACAGCTTGGCCCTGAGCCTCTGGCGGGTGCTGGGTCAGGAGCTGCTGTCAGTGCCCTCCAGGGCTGCTTCGTGTCCTCCGACCCAGCTTCAGAGGAGAAATTCATTCCCTTACTACTACAACCACTGCTGCTGCTGCTAAGTCCGTGTTTACTCAAGGCCGTTTGGCTCCATCACAGGTGCTGTGGGGGCAGCTGAACCCCACACTCAGTTTGCCTGGTGCGTTGGGTGCTGGAGCTGCCCCTGGGCCTGGCTCCAGCTGTGTCTCTGCTGGCTGTGCTGCCAAAAACCAGGGCCACAGCGTCTCCACCTGATGCCGAGGGCTGGTTTGTGGCTGTTCTACTGGGGGGTGCCCAATGTCTGTGGTACCGGGTGGTGTGGGTTGGGTTACGATGCTGTCTGATGGGGTCTGAGTGGTGGCTTCAGCATTCAGCCACATGAGGGCGATCTTAGAACATGAAAACCCAAAGCCTTGCTCTAAGTGCATTTATCAAGGTGGGGTTTTTTTTGTAACAGAAAGATGCTTTGTATGTTTGATAAACTGATTATTCGAAGATTCTGCAGATAAATTCACTTCGTAGTTATTAGAACATGATTTTTTTCATCCAGTCCTGGGTTTGGGATGTTCCAGCTCTGTGTGTGTAGGCAGTGTCTTCTTTTGAAGAACTTTATGTAACTTTTTTCCAGGAACGTTTGTAAGCTGATGTATGTAAAAGAAACAAAAAAAATGCTTTTATTTGTTTTCATTAGCTAAATTTCCATCGTTTTAAACTCAAGTTTCTGTTGACAAATCTAGTAACAGCCTGGTTAAACACTACTTACATACACCAGGTGTGCTGGTGATGGCGAGAAGGTGAGGACAACTAAGAGAGAGAAGAGCCTCATGCCCTTTCCCTGCTGGGCCCAGCTGCTCCATCATGGTCTAATGGTCAGGAATACGATGGGATGAAGGTTGAACTTGATGACCCTGGAGGTCCCTTCCAACCATAATGATTCTATGATCATGTGCCATGAGTCAGGCTCTGGTTTCTGGCAGAGTCTTGGACAACTCTGGAGCAAGCCAAGCAACCCAGATACTTGGTCTCTCAGCAACTCAGGTCAACCATCTAAAACTGATCTGCCGAAGAGCAGAGCTGCAGTCTGTTTCTCTACCTTTGTATTGGAGATGATGATGTCTTTATGTCAGGTATTCGGGGGGTTTCAGAGGTGCTGGGTTATGTTGGTGAATGCAGTAACACCTGAATGCTCTGGTGACTGAGCAGGGGTTGTTGGAAGTCTGCGTTGTGTGGTTGTGATTTAGAAAACCCTAAGAAAGTGTAAATAATCTGGATCATTTTGTGCCGTGCGGGACACATTGTGGCTCATGATGGATGTGTACATAGAGAAGTGTGAGAACAGGGCAAGCACACAGTGGTAGTGTCCAGAATGCTCCTTCAGGCATTCTTATGGCTTGCTGAACCCCCAGTAGTGTCTTTCCACCCACTAGTTCTTGATGGACTTCCCTTCAAGAGTTTTAACTCCAAGTGGATGTGTTCCCTTCTTACAGTTGCATGAAGAACTGCTTCCTTTCATGCTCTCTGCTTCTCCCAGTGCAGGGAGAGATGAGCTGACAGAAGCAGGCAGTGGTTTCAGAGGGATCATTTGCTGCTCATCTCCTCTGTGACACACACGGTTTCATAGTTCTTCGTTCTACTCTTTGCCTTTTCTCCATCCCTCAGCTCCATCCTTCCCAGTTAGAAAAACTACAATTTATTTAACTGCTTCTCATATTGAACTGTGCTGCCAATTGTCCTTATCTTTGTACTTTTTCAGGATTTTTTTAAATTATATTCAGGTTTTTTTATTTTTTCAAGTTAGAGGAGCGATATGCGAAGGTGTAAGCCCAGCATGGACTTGTGCAGCAGTAACCTGGTTGTTATAGGTCTGTGTGTTATCAGACCATGTGTTTCACAGGACTGGATTGTAACTGTAGGGGTTTTTGTGTGAGTAGTGCAGATCTTTGCTTTGTTTTGAGGCTGTCTTTAGAGTGATGTAATTGAGAGATCTTTCACAGAGAACCTCTCCAAACCCTCACAGATCGACAGCAAGCTGGGAAGCTTGTTTTGCAAGGGCTCACCTTCTGTGAAGGGTCTTTTCATCCTTTCACAACTTTTTACTACCCAGGCTCTCAGGCAGGGCTGTTACTGTCAAGGTGTTTAAAACAAAACGCTGCATTCCTCTTTTATTTTTCCAGTTGATAAAATGATCCGTGCTGCCCTGCCTGGCCGTGTTTTCACGTTGAATTTGTCACAATTTCTGATTTCTTCTGTTCTCCTAGTTTGACAAAAAATTTAACTTTTATAAAGCTGTTTTCTTCTCCTAAAGCTTCCTTGCACTGGTATTTAGCCGTGCTGGAGTTTTTTTCTTGCCCTTTCTAAAATCTTTGGTGATTAGCATCAAATATGGTGCTTTTAAATAGTCTCCATGCTGCTTTCAAGGAGTTAACTCTTCTTACAACCTTCTCAGTCCTTTTTGTGGTTTATTTTTGTTTTGCTGTAGATGTTTTTTGTACTGTTGAAGTTAAACACAAACATTTGGCTCTTTTTCACTCTTTTAAGGGCTTTTTGAGTGCTGCTTTAATCAGGATTGCAGAGTATCCCGTCCTGTGTTTTACCTCTGACCAAGTCAAGGGCTGTTTCTCCTCATGTGGTTTCCCTGACTCGCTGGATGAATCAGTCATTAGTGGTGTCTAAACATTTAATCTTGGCATGCCAGCCTGACCTGACACTTAACCAATCTGCAGGAAGGTAACTGAAGCCTGCAATAAGTTGTTGTTTCTGTCTTTGTAACCTCTCGTGTCCCCTTCCCTGTGTCACAGCCATTCTCACCCTTGTGGTCAGGCTTGCTAATGTAGTCCTAACACTCTGCTTTTTCTGTACAGTGGGACTATTTCAGTCCTCAGGGATTCTGTTCCTTGTTAAAGAAGCCTGTTAATCAGATTTAACCCTAAGCTGCTTCTAACAGATGGCATTGCTTCACCAACACCACCTGCTACTGTCTGTCCTCAGTGTTTTGAGGTGGCAGTGTCCCACTGGCGTTGCAACACCACTGGGTGTTTCAGAAAGATGGACCCAATTGCAAAGCACCTTGTCATTGAAATTGGGTCCACCTTTCTGAAACACCCTGTGTTTTTCAGAAACTTGTTTGAATGTATTCCTGCCAATAATCCTTGTCTACAGGGTTTGTCTACATTCTGGTTTTGACACCTTATTAGGTTTCTTGCATTGTTGTAGTGGTATGTAGAATAATCTTCTAAAAGCAACTACAAAGAAATGGAAAACAAACCCAACAATGTGTTTCAACTGTTCCTTGTTGTTCCCTGTTAGAATTTTATCAGCTTCTGGGTCGTCCTTCATTTGGAAATGGGCTTCATCATTTTACCACTGCGAGATGAGTCACTTCCATCTTTGTCATCTTCTGCACTTGTCATCTACCCTTCAGTCTTTAAATTAAAAATGTTTTCATAATCTGTTAAATTTTGGGGTGGGTGAAGCCCATTGTTCCTCTGTATTTTTTCCCAGCTTGTAGTATTCCCTCAGTTGTATACAAAACTGTCAGCTCAGTTCTGCTCACAACAGCACCATCATGCATTCATGTCCCAAGCACCTGAACTAATGCTTTTTTTTCTGCTTTTGTTTTCTCTGTCCTAGTATATTTGTATTGTATAGAGTTTTAAATGCAGTATATTTGCTAATAAGAAACATTCACAAACTTTGGTGTAATTTAGCCTTACTGTGTACTTCTCTGTAAGGTGAGAGCCTCCATAGATGTAGTTTACCTTGTAAGCAGAACATGTGGCCGTGTTAGAAGAGATGCTGAATGTCTACAATTAGGTTTTCAATAAAACCATAGTAAGTGGTATTGATTTTAGTATCATCTTTTAGTTTTTGCAGGGATGCATCCTATATCAGCATTGCCATAACTTTCTTTTTTTAATGTTAAATAATTCTGGCATTTAACTAATGATGAGTGAATTCTCCTGATTTTAGTTGGCAGCTGAAAGTAAAGACGTGGTCCAGTGCTCCTTTTACTTGACTGAAGGTATTCTGTATTGTGGGTTTTGCCTCAGTAGTCATTCTGTCCTGGTGAATTAAACAAAAAACAGTTGTTCACTAATCAGAAGAGTTCAGGTTCAGATGAAGGAAGCCCTAAAATAGCTTTCTATTCTCTCTGGTCTGCTGCTTTTAGTACAGCTAATTTGTTATCTTTGAACGTGTTCTAATGGCAGCAAATAATGGCAGGTTTTATGTGCTTATTTTTTTAGCACTTATTGAGGATAGTGCTTTTGATTTGGGCGTATGTCATATTCCTGCATGTTAATTTCTTGATGAGGAGAAATAGAGAAAACGGCAGGAAAAAGTATTGATTTATTTATTTTTTTTAATCTATCAAATGAAGAGAAATAAAATTAGTTTATACCAGCGTCTTTATTAAAATGATAACTAAGATGTTATAAGGTCAAAGACAAGGTCTAGGCAATAAATCTGTAGCTAAATATAGCCTTCTGAGGTTAAAGTGTGTCTAATAAAACCTTACATTAATTTAAAGATCCTCTTTGGTAAGACAGAAAAATGAAGCTGACAGTTACTTACACTTTACTGGAATTATGAAATAGCACTGATTACCTGAAGGTGTTGAAAACACATACATTTCACAGCATTTAAAAAATATTTTAAATTATTTTTTAAACAGATTAAAGTAGATTAAAAAACCCAGCAATGAAAAAGTGACCCTCCAGTGAAGCTGTAGAAATAGGAGGTACATTATAATGTGTTTTTGAGAATTTCATATATTTGAAATAGCATTTAAAATTAAAAATATCTCAAACATGCACAGAGGAATAAGATCTGATGGCTAAGAAAAATATTTTTAATGTATTTGACATTAGTAGAGCATATCATGATTCCTTGTACTGCACGTGCTGATTCTTTCATGTTCAGTGAAAGCCATTTTTTTGGTCAGATATAATGTTGCTTGTATTAAATGCAAATTGCTGCCTTTTTCCATGCTACTCTCATGTTAACTGTTACCTCCTGATTTCAATACTTCTGCCTAAAGAAGTTACAAAGGAAAAGTCTTGTTTATTGTTCTTAGATACTTCAGTATCTCCCATGCTCAGCCTTTGTGTGTGAAGAGTTCTTTAACAAAAACAATAGCTGTATTGGAAGAATTTTGCCCACTTGGTGTTACACTTGAGATTTGAACAGAAACCCTTGTGTTTTCTCAGAAAGTCTCCTGTTGGCATATTATTACTTGTTTGGTTTTATAAAGGCAAATTTAACTCCATTGAATGAAGGCGACTGGTAGTTAATAGAGCTGCAATCTGGTAATTGTGAGGATGTCAGGTACTGAATAACAAACGTCTTTTTCTTGTTTTTATCAGCTTGTTGGACAGCAGAGCAGTGCTGTGCTTTGCTGGGAGATACAACTACAATTTGTTTCTTACTGTATGGTAACATTTGTGTTAGATAGTTGTAGACATTGTTAAAGTGTGAGATACTGGGGGTTTTTGTAAGAATAAGTAATTGCTTTAGGAACATTTTGAAATCAGCACTGTTACCTCTGAATATAGTCCAGAGCTGAGATGTATTTAGGTGTTACTGTAGGATTTGGGTTTTTTTATAGGTATGGGCTTGGACATTTGAGAGTAGCACACATTAAAGAAGTAAAACTTGCTGGAGAAAGAAACAACATTCTGGTGGGAATCCTGGGGATGTCCCTGTCGCAGGCTGATGGATGTGGCTGCTCCTTTCCCACTTGGAGGTTCAACCAGTGGCAAAGCTGAGTGTGTATCCCCGGGACACACTGCACACACCACACACACAAGACATCAATATGGGAGGCACTGCCTTCAACTGCACCGATGTGTGGCACTGACATAAAATATGGGACAGCCAAATCCTCCTCTTCAGCAGGTAGAGATTGCAAGTCCCTAGTGAAGGCACACACAGAGCACTCTCTAGATTCCCCCATGTCCTGAGTGGCCCCTCTGTCCATCTGATGTGACACCCACACCCACCCACCACGTTTGGGGAAGATGCAGACACTTGGCTCCCCCTGCCCAGCACCTGGCACCAGACACAAGAGCTATGACCTGTGGTCCCACTCCAGCTGCTGGTGCTGAGTCCCTTACTCACTTAACTCACCCCAGTCCCCCCAGTAGCTGCATCTGGGACATGCAGTGGTCCCATCCCATTGGCTGAGGACTGTGAATGGGAGTAGTGCTCAGCTCATAAAACTTTCTCTGCTTCTAACTCCTCCTCAAGCTCTTGCCCTGCTCCATCATGGGGTCCCTCCCATGGGAGACAGTTCTTCATGAACTCCTCCAGTGTGGGTCCTTTCCAGAGGGTATGGTTGTTCAGCAATGGACTGCTTCAGCATGGGTCCCCCATGGGGTCACAGGTCTGTCAGAAAACCTGCTCCTGCATGGGCTCCCTTCCACAGGCCACAGATCCTGCATGAACTCCTCTCCACAGGTTGCAGCTTTCTTCAGGGCCTATCTGCTTGCTCTGTCGTGGGATCCTCCACAGGCTGCAGGTGGATATCTGCACCAACGTTAACCTCCATGGGCTACAGGAGGACAGCCTGCCTCACCACGGTCTTCATCACGGGCTGCAGGGGAATCTCTGCTGTGATGTCTGAAGCACTTCCTCACCCTCCTTCTTCACTGACCTTGGTGTCTGCAGGGCTGTTTCTCTCACATTTTTCTCACTCCTCTCCCACCCGCTGCATGTTTTTTACCCTCTCTTAAGTGTGTTATCATAGAGACACTACCAACATCATTGATGGACTCAGCTTTGGGCAGTGGTGGGTCCAGCTTGGAACCAGCTGGAACTGGCTCTGTCTGACATGGGGGCAGCTCCTAATGTCTTGTCACAGAAGCCACCCCTGCAGCCTACCCTCTGCCACTAAGACCTTGTCACCTAAACCAAATACACATCCTATGGGTGCTCCTAAAGTTTCCCAAATCTTCCTATTCCTCTTTTTTTCCCCCCTTTTGTTACAGAATCACAGAATCACAGAATCACAGAATCTAAGGGGATGGAAGGGACCTCGAAAGATCATCTAGTCCACCCCCCCTGCCAGAGCAGGGTCATCTAGAGTACATCACACAGGAACGCATCCAGGCGGGTTTTGAATATCTCCAGTGAAGGAGACTCCACAACCTCCCTGGGCAGCCTGTTCCAGTGCTCTGTCACTCTCAGAGTTACAAAGAGTTACAAAGTCCAGGTGGCCTTCTCCAAAGCTACGCCTGTAGTTTCTTGGTGTCCCTTAAATTAGTAACTGGAGGCTTTTGGTCCTTGGCATTGTCTGTTATCTTGTCTGCCAGGTTTGTGTCTCTGTGTGTTCTTGTTCATCATTTATCCCATTAACTTCTCGACCTCCTT
Source organism: Aegotheles bennettii (assembly GCA_013398125.1). Taxonomy (NCBI): domain Eukaryota; kingdom Metazoa; phylum Chordata; class Aves; order Caprimulgiformes; family Aegothelidae; genus Aegotheles; species Aegotheles bennettii. Next base: position 418,047 of record VZRW01025868.1, read on the forward strand.
TGTATTGAAATAATCCTTGATCAGATAGCCTTAATGAGCAGACTCTCACCTTCCCCATACCCTTAGGAAAGACAAGGCTGTTCTTATTTAAGAAGTTGATGTTTCTCATCTCTTGGCTCACCGCGTTCTTTTTCCCGGCTGTACTCTTGGATGCACAACAGAAGAACTTCCATACAGTTGTTCTGAAGAGCTTTCCTACAGAGAACATTAGAAGAACAAACCAAACTTTTCACCTAAGAACTGAATCTGCGCCGAGTGCTGTGTGCTTGGCATGACTCACTCCAGAGCTGGGGAACCTGCGTGGGGAAGAGTAGGTGGTCCTGTGGACCTGCTGTCACGTAAAAGGGGGAAAAGAGAAGGGGGAAAGGGGAAAGCCCTCTGTGAGATGGCTGAGGGAAAGCCCTCCTGTTGAGTCAGGAGGTTCAGACAAGACCCCCTTGTTTTCTAAACTTCTTCTCAGGGAGGAGGCTGGGTGCAGCTGGATCCAGTCCCAGTCCCAGACTTGGTCAGTGGTTTCTATCTGAAGGGTTACGTGTGTGTGCAGCCTCCTGTCAGAGTCCATGTTTGCCTGTTTCAGAGTCTCACAGAGGACCTGCACTGAAATAGATCCAGGGACAACTTTGTCTCAGAGTCCCACCCCGGACTTGACACAGATGCACAGAGTTGTAAGAGCAGAGTTTATTCAGGCGACAGATAGAACAGGTTGGGAATTGCCATTGATAAATGCACTGACTGCACAAGCACTGCTAACTGCTGTTCATATTGCTGGCAACAATAGTCATACCACCACCTGGGGATTCTTCCACCCAGAAGGTGGAAAGCACGGTGCTTACCCAGAGAGGCCCTGCCTGGGGTGGAGGAGGAGAACACAGCCTGGCAACTGGTCCATTATTGTTTTTTCTTCTCTCCCATTTAATGATCCTTTTCTGTCTTTTATCCCCAAAGCTACAAGGTTCCCACCCTCAGGTGACGTGTAGTATGATTTGGGTGGAGAGATGAGTGCTATGGTCATACATGTACAGCATGTTCACTGTAACCTTGATTGGCATATACAGGGGTGTCACCTTTAATGTGCATTTCACAGGTAATGAGGGAAAAGGTCACCTTAGGACAACGTGGCTCCTTGAACAAGGACTGTTACCAGTTAACAAAGTCTGTCTTGTTATCTTGCTACCAGAGCAGGAGTCCTTGCCTTCACAAGGGCCTCTGCTGGGGAGCATCCTGTGCTGAACGAGAGAGGCTGATCACTCCCCCAGGTCACACAAGATTTATAGCAAGATCATCCTTTGAGGGTCCTTTGTATCCTGGTTGTCCTCAGATTCCACACCTGCACATCAGGTGAAGTGACAGTGTCCGTGCTGCTGTGTGCTCCCTGTTTGCTCCTGCCAAGCTGCTGCTGAACTGGAGCAGGGAGTTAAGGGGCCTGCAGCAAACTGGAAATGCAGCCAGATGTTGGAGAAGGAGAATAGACCTGAGGACGTGATTCTGAGCTGAAGGCATGTGTTTGCATTTCTCCTAGCAGGTTCTGTAAAGAAACAGCCACCACCACCAGGCCTTTCTTTGCAAACCTTGTAGGTAGGAAGATGGAAGCAAAGGGAGTTCAGGATCCAAGGGTATGAGGAACCCTGTCTGTGGCCAAGTATGTGGAGGTCCTCCAGCTGCTTTCCTGGAGTAGAAAGTATCAAATCAGTGGCTTGAATTGTGTCTTTACAGGAGGAAGTGTTGCTGGAGAAGACACGTGGTGGCTTTCTCTGCAGTGTGAACTGGGTGTTAGCTCTGGAAATAAAGATACGTTTCTGAGCTAAGAATACCTGAGTCTTCTGGCAGAGGGTTCAGGAAGACAGTGGTAGCTGTCCGGTATAACAGGCACAGTAAAGACTGTGGTAGCTTTAGATCTGACCTGTCTAAATCTTGTGAAACCTGGAAGTTATCTTTACCCTTAAGATTTTAAGCTAGGAACGAGTACTGTTGGATTGCAACCAGACCTCAGCAGAGAGAGGCAAGGTTCTTGGAGCTGCAAGAAGAAGGGAGGTTGATAATAGAAGTACAAGTTAACATGAGCAGTTATGTTGAAAGCTTGGAAGTGTGTAGTAAGGTACAGGGAGAGAGAAGTGAGGCTGGTGGAGAGCATGGTGTGAGATGCAGGAGACGGAAAGGGAAAGGTGTGATAGGAAGTAGGGAAAAAAACCCAATTGGAAACAAACACATAACTGGAGAGATAAGAGTTGCTAAACTGAGAATAAAGATTATATAATAATATATATGTGAAGATGGGAGGAAATCTTTTAGATTTCATATACTTTTTTTTTTCACTTCCACCATCAGCATTATGAGTTGTCTGTAATACAATCACAAATACCTAATTGTCATTAAAAAAACCCCAAAATTAAGAATCAAACCCAACAAGACAAAGTTCTAGTCTAAGAATGAGGTGCAAGATTTTGAATTGCAGGAAGTTCTTGTTAAGGATTTGATGGTGATGAAGTGGCAAGGTCTGTGTTACCAACGCTGTTTTCAGCACAAATCCAAACCAGAGCCCCATACAAGCTACTGTGAACAAACTCTTATCCCAGCCAAAACCAGTGCAACATGCTTGGTGTAAAGAAGGAAAAAAAAAAAGGACTAATTCAGAAATACCCTGAGATCTAGAATTAAAAAAAACCCAAACAAATGGCTTCACTTACGTTATAGCTTAATTTACCAATTTTCCATTTAAGAAGAAAATAATTGGTATTATTTTTTTCAATGTACATTTAGCACAGTTTGTATGGGCAAACTGAAGATAATAAATTAACACAGAGCATGGTTAGTGAGCAGAATGTTCCAAATTGCTTCTGGCTGAAATTCCTGTTGTTTGTTTACCTGCATACTTGATTACTGCTCCTTTCTTTCTCTGCATATTTAATTGCTGACTAATTAATTAATAAAAAAAGTTGGTTTCCTCCAAATTAATTATTCACTAATTAACTATTGATTCCCTCCATAGTTAATTAACTTATTGCTTATTTGATTTTTACACTTAATTGACTATAATTCATAGCTCTATTGCTACACCACCTAATTAACAACTGGTTAATCAATTATCATTAGCTTACTCCTAATCTGGTCGTTTAGTCCCACAATCAGCATGGTTTGTCCTCTGCTTTATGATCTCCTTTTGCAGTCATTCTTCCTAAAATAATTTCTTCACTCAGTTTTGTGTCTGTCTCACCTCTGAGCAAAGCAGTGCATCTTCTGGAGAAGAGGAGACTGAGAGGAGACCTTATTGCCCTCTACAACTACCTAAAGGGAGGTTGTAGTGAGGCTGGTGTTGGTCTCTTCTCCCCAGTTGTTAATGAAAATGGCCTCAAGTTACATCAGGAAGTTTAGGTTGGACATTAGGAAGAAGTTCTTTACTGAGAGGGCGGTTGGGCACTGGAATGGGCTGCCCAGGGAGGGGGTGGAGTCACCGTCCCTGGGGGATGTTCAAAAAATGGGTTGATGAGGCACTTGAGGCCATGGTCTAATGGCTAGGAATATGATGGGATAAAGGTTGGACTTTGATGACCCTGGAGGTCCCTTCCAACCATAATGATTCTATGATTCTATTCTATGATTCTGCATGTTCTCCTGATGAGCTCTGTGCCTGCACTGACACTCCAACTGTTCTCTGCCACCGGGTCTGTTCACTTCTGGTTTTGCTCTGACTTTACTTCTATTTGATGATTTCCCATGGTTTTATTACTTTGTGTGAATCCTGAAAGCATCTCAGAAAAACCTTGAACAAGGGTTTGTGTAATCAGGCACATCAACCAACCAGACTTCTGGGGATTCTTCTGGCTCTTCTGCCTCTCTCCAAGTCTTTGCTGGGAGGAACGAGAGATAAAGTGGGATGTGAGTACTGATTAAAGCTGTGTGAGGAGGAGACAGGAGACACAAATCAGTGAGCCTGAACTTTCATGTCAGGAAGCAAAAACAGTGGCAAATAAAACCTCAAAATAGAGATGTCAGCTAAATCATGGAATTTCCATGTTCAGTGTTAGTTAAACCCTTAGGTAAATGCTCATGGGTCTTGTAGTGTGAATCTTAAATGTGCATTGAAGTTCCCACTGCCTGGGAAAGGGGAAACATAGCCCCCATTTTTAAAAAGGGGAAAAAATGATCTGGGAAACTACAGGCCAGTCAGTCACCTGTGTGCCTGGTAAGATCATGGAGCAGTTCCTCCTGGAAACTATGCTAAAGCACAAGGAAAATAAGGAGGTGACTGATTACAACCAACATGGCTCCAATAAGGGCAAATTGTGCCTGACAAATTCGGTGGCCTTCTGTGACGGGGTTACAGAGTTAGTGGGATGAGGGAAGAACCACTGATGTCATCTACTTGGACCTGTAAAATGTTTGTTTAAAGCATTGACCAAAGAAAGTTTTAATCACAGAATCACAGAATCACAGAATCTAAGGGGATGGAAGGGACCTCGAAAGATCATCTAGTCCACCCCCCCTGCCAGAGCAGGGTCACCTAGAGTACATCACACAGGAACGCATCCAGGCGGGTTTTGAATATCTCCAGTGAAGGAGACTCCACAACCCCCCTGGGCAGCCTGTTCCAGTGCTCTGTCACTCTCACAGTGAAAAAGTTTTTCCTGATATTTACATGGAACCTCCTATGCTCCAGTTTACAACCATTGCCCCTTGTCCTATCATTAGTAATTACTGACAAAAGCCTGGCTCCATCATCCTGACACTCACCCTTTACATATTTGTAAACATGGATGAGGTCACCCCTCAGCCTCCTTTTCTCCAAGCTAAAGAGCCCCAGCTCCCTCAGCCTCTCCTCATAAGGGAGATGTTCCATTCCCTTAATCATCTTTGTGGCTCTGCGCTGGACTCTCTCAAGCAGTTCCATGTCCTTTTTGAACTGTGGGGCCCAGAACTGGACACAATACTCCAGATGTGGCCTCACCAAGGCAGAATAGAGGGGGAGGAGAACCTCTCTTGACCTACTGACCACCCCCCTTCTAATGCACCCCAGGATGCCATTTGCCTTCTTGGCCACAAGGGCACATTGCTGGCTCATGGTCATCCTTTTGTCCACCAGGACCCCCAGGTCCCTTTCTCCTACACTGCTCTCCAGCAGGTCAGCCCCCAGCCTGTACTGGTGCATGG
>VZRW01025868.1:424211-451308 GCA_013398125.1 Aegotheles bennettii
GAACCACTGATGTCATCTACTTGGACCTGTAAAATGTTTGTTTAAAGCATTGACCAAAGAAAGTTTTAATGAAATTCATTTGTTGCTGCTTCAAAGATCTTTATTTTGTTGAGGGTTTTTTTTTTTTTGAATCAACAGGAATTTTTCATAGAACCTGTATGTCAAAGCATATGAAATACTGGATGTTTTTGTTAATCTCAGACATTAATATTGTCTCTAAGGCCCATATGATTTATTTTGAGAGCAAAACTTTTTTTCTCCTTAAATTTTCCTCCAGTTCCTGCCCATTTTTCTCCGTGTAGATGGGTCAAGNCTTCAAAGATCTTTATTTTGTTGAGGGTTTTTTTTTTTTTGAATCAACAGGAATTTTTCATAGAACCTGTATGTCAAAGCATATGAAATACTGGATGTTTTTGTTAATCTCAGACATTAATATTGTCTCTAAGGCCCATATGATTTATTTTGAGAGCAAAACTTTTTTTCTCCTTAAATTTTCCTCCAGTTCCTGCCCATTTTTCTCCGTGTAGATGGGTCAAGATGAGACCTGATTTTTTTTTTTTTTTTCAAATAATAGGATAAAAGAAGGAAAAACTTTTCATTTGTAGAGCTCTAAAGTGAATAGCCAGGAGGAGAAAGGAAGATCAGACGTGATTGCATAGCTGTGACTGTCATAGGATGCCACATTTTGTGGTCTGCAGCGCTACAGATATTTTGACCTTCCTCCTCCTCACTCTTTCATTAGTGGCAGAGCCACATCTAAGGATAATGACCCCTGAAACCAAGCACTTAATGTTTTTAACTCACAGTGTATGCTCACGGTAACGTGCTAAGGCAAAAATGACACATCAAAGCATACATTATTTTTTGTAAAATATGTTTATTTTCTAACAAATGTTACTATAGTGAAGGAAAAATTCCCTTTGATCTTTTATGGTATTTATTTCTTCCCTCCTTCTTTTGGTTCCAGCACTTGTATGGGTAATTAGAGAATTAGACTTGCTTAAGTGAGATAAGGAGAAAGGTAGGGTGAGGTGAGTGAGGTAAGGAAAGAACAGTGAGGTCCATGAACATAAATCAGGATTCGGGATACAACTTCTTTGTATTTCAGAACTATTTTGTAAAGGATAAAATGTTTTGCATTTGTACCAATGTGATACACATAAAACCTGGACAACGACTTAATGCCTTATATAATTTTATCAGATGTTCAAAAAAATACAAAGTTGTAATGTCTGAGGCTGGAAGGGAAAAAAGGACTTAATCTATCCTGAGTCCTCTCGGGTCTTGTTATTTATAAGATCTGAGGCAGAAGAAATTTTTTGCCCTGTGAGGATCTGTGAGAAGCTTAACCGTTTCTTAAATTAATTTGTTTTGGGATTTATTATGAATGTCTTCCTTTAACAGTGTAACATTCTTCATTTCAGCTCATTACTGTTTGTTAACTGTATTAAAAGTTGAATAATAGTTACTGTGTTAGCTGAACCAAAATCTCAATAACTAGTGGTAATATAAACAAACAAATTTGGGAATACTAACTCCTCTTTCTAAACTTCCTTTTCAGGGATCAATTCCATCTTCATGTGTAAGCTTTGTAACTTATTTTCACCAAATCAATCCGAACTACTGTCTCATGTCTCTGAGAAGCACATGGAAGAAGGGACCAATGTGGATGACATCATTATTCCACTCCAACCTCTAACAGTACCCACAAACATAAACAAGGATGGAGAAGGTATATTCATAAATGGAGAGAAATGTAATTTCCAAGTAGTTTAGTTTTTTTGATAAAACCTGTGGTGGGATTATTCTGCATTGTGTATAGAATTATTTACATAGCTTGGTTTCATAGTGGCTACTGTACCAACTGCAAGCCTGAATTTCATTCAGTGCAGAAGAGATTGTAGGACAGATACGGATAAACTCAGCATGTGGTAGGGGATGGTGGCATCGGTCTGTTAATTTACATGTCAAATACAGCAAAGTGCTTCCTACAGCTTTAATTCGAGCTGTGTAATAGCAGTGGGAAGCAAGCAGGACACTGTGGATAGGAGCGTGTCTGTGGCTTAGGGATGATGATGTGCTTTTTGAGTTGTCTGTCTTAACTTGTTCTAATTCAGATAATATTAATAGCTCTGTTCCAAAAAAAAGGTGGGATGATTCATAATTTATAACTGTGCTTTGATATTGGCACTGGTAAATAAAGCAAAGTAGTCAAAGGTTGAATTAGTTACACAGAACTATTCTACTCTACAGTGGAAGAATTTACATTCATTCAATTTTTAACTGATTATAATTGCAATCCTTGTAATATTATTAGCAATGGGTTTAAAATAATTCAGACTTGTAATTATATCTTCTTTTAGACACTTACTGAGCAGTGGATTTATATTATTGGCAAACCTCTTACTTAACACAACTACTAGGGTTTCCCAATCATTACAATTTCTGGATTTTAAAAAATATATGCTTATGAATAAAAAATACTCAAATATCATACTTAAAAGATTTTTCTTTATAATTAACATCTGCATGTGATATTTCTTCATTTATTTACCAGCAGTAGCTCGGTAGTTATATTAACTTCATCAGCATAAGAAGATATTTCTAATAATGGTCATACAGTATTGAACTACAGCTGCGATCTCCTCAGGTGGTTGGTGAGGAAAATCAGACCAGATTGTTATTTCACACAGTGCCTAAAATAAACAGTGCCTCAGAAGAAGATGAATAAATATCAAATCTGCATCAAGTTTCAAAGCACCATTCTAATTTTACTTTAGTTGTACAGAATTACTTTCTCAGGCATGCAGAATGCATCTTCCTTTCTTAAATCCTTGTTTCCTATTATCCCTTCACTAATCTATTTCTGAGCACAGTGAGATTGGTACTTTGTAACATTCTTATTCCCTTTAGTAAAGGGAACTTCTTTTTGCATTTGTGTCAGGGACTGTGTGCACTTTCTGTACTGCCTGTCGTTAGGCATGCATTGTATGTTTATGAGAACAGTATGTAATTACTATTATGAAACAACACAGATATGTGGGTTTTAAGAAAATAACTTTGCAAATCTCATTTTGTAGAGTATAATGGTCATATGTTAAATTACATATTCTTAAGTTACCTTTTGAATTATTTTTGGTGAATACTTTTCATCGTCTGATACAATCACGTGGTGCCACCATTTCTGGATTATGTAGCCCAACTCTTTGCCATCTGCTGTCAGTGAGAATGTCAAGGTAAATGACTTTCGCATAGATTTCAACTCATATTCTAGACATACTTTACTATTTCTTCTTTCCCATCACACAACTGATCAGAGGAGTGGGTAGTCTCTTCTGAAGTCCTATTCTATTATTTCCTGTGTTCTGTTTAAAAAAAAATAGAGTATTTCACAGTTGAATATAGGATTTTGGAGAGTTCTTTTTCCATGCATCATTTTTTCCTTCCTGTCATGGAGTCTGCAGCAGATAAACATTTAAAAGTTTATAATATACATTTTTTTTCTCTGTGGACCCTTCTGTGTAGTAATTCAGTATTGTCACTAAAAGGAGAAGTGATTGATGAATGACAGTCTTAGACATTACAACTTCCTTTTAGTACTTGTTGACTGATAGTTGAACATCTTGTCCTTTGAAAGCATAGGTTTTATTTCCATGTACTGGTGAACACTGGAGCTACTCCAGAGTTGGTATAGACAAGTGAATGCTGAGTTTTTAACGGAGCTCTGTGTTCTGCCTGAGTAATGAATTAATGATTTTATAAGTACTGTGAACAAGTAAAATGCTAGGCAAGTAATATGTATAATATGACTCTAATGTTATTTTATCGACAGTGCTCTCTGCTGAATTTAATTTTGCCATGCCACTTCCCCAGAGTTAGGTCATGATACGATCAGAGCTGGTTTGTCCTGACTGTTTTGATAGGATGTTAGAATTTTTTTGTCAAGTGGAACCAAGGGTACTGGGCAGATGTTGCTGTTACCCCAATTCTGCATAGGTCACATTTTGTGCAGCTCTGCAATGTGGCATCTTTGTGAAATGACAGGGAGTTACTGGTTAACTGTAGTCACTCATTCTCCACTTTTGCCTAGGAGAACATTGTGAAAAGTTGTGAAAGGAAACCCATCTTCTTCAAAGTGCTTGTCAGAACTCTCTGCTTTCTTTTACTTCCACTTAGCCAGATTGGTAGTGTTTTGAGGGGCAGCTTCATCCATTCGTAATATTATTCCCTGATGGATCTTTAGCACATTAAGGTCACTTAAAACTGTGGCAAATGCATCAGCCTCATCCGTACCCGAACACAGGGCACAACTAGAGCGTGTGTTCAGGCTTGGGATAAGAGGTGTTCCTTGGTACCGTGATACCTGCACATAACAGTAACAATATAAGGCTGTGGATGAGATTTGTTTGCATATATTTGCATGACACCTTGTGTGGAAGACTCTGAATACAGCCATACACTGTTATAATAGTTAAAATAAAATACAAGCTTTTTATACTGACATTTGAGGAAGGATTTGTGTGGTGTAATGCATGTAGCTGTTAAAATTTAGTCAGGTTGTTTAAGTGAACACTTGCACAAGTGTTTTGGGATTTCTGACAAACCTTTTGTCTGACTCATGCTACAGCTGGCAGGGTGGTGACTGTATTGAGCTACTCACTTTTACAGCTTTGGAGAAAAAGGGCCTTTTACCAGGGATATCTTACATCTCCTACTCTTCCAGAGTCAGAGATGTTTGCCCATATTACATTAAAATGATTTATTGAAAGTGTTTTGTACATGTGTAACTTTAATTACATGTGATTGAGTTAAGGCTGAGGGGTAGAAAACCAGAGGGGAAGATTCTATGATATACTCACAGGGTATAATCTTAACAATTGATTGCGTTTTCCTGTACGTAATAAAGTAACTTTTGAAAATACAACCTTTTAAGGCTGTTGTCCTTTAGCAAATCAATTTTGGTAAAGCTTGGTTTTGAGGCAAAAAACTGTACTGGGGATCATTAAGCTGGGTGGAATCCACAGTGCTGATGTGGCAGGACCTACATGGTCTGCAGTCTAGTCTATGAAGAGTTAAAAATACTCAACAGTAAAGTTACTGTTATTTTAATTTTATGTTTCCCTTTATTCCACTTTGTTTATTTTAAAAATGAACTTTAAAAAAATGTTAGCTAAGCCCTAGTGCTCTGGAGAGCTGGTTGTGGACCTCTATTTTTATGGAGGATAATCTCAGACAAGTAATTAATGGGAACTATCACAGACCTCAGTAGGAACTGATTGAGATGTGTGTGTATGTATATGTATTGCTTAGCTAAATTTCAAGGGGTTAATAAATATAATTCTGCTGTATAATAACATGAAGGCCTCACAAATAGAAATACTCTATGTTACTCACATTCTGAATGTATTTTGAAACAATTGGTTATTAAAGGGACTGATTTGGAGGAGCTTATGTGAATAAACAGTGTAAAAGTAGACATACAGTTTATTTCATTGCTCTCTTTTTGAAGTGCCTTTTTTATATATCTGTGAGTACATAATAATACAGTATGGCACAGAATGTCTTCCCCAAATATTGCCATTGCTTGTCCAATACCAGTCAACATAAAGACTGGTTTCACTGAGTCTGTGATGAGTCTAAAACCCCCAGAAACACCTAAGTTGGTCTCGGGGGAACAGGATCTTACTTTTAAAATTGTTTTAATGACCGACTTAAAACTTCTACTTCTGACTACACATCCTTGAAATACATTGAGTTTTTTAAAAAAATTATTTCATTTGCTACTTTATTTTTTTAACAGTTACGTATCTTCTTTTTTCTAGCAAGCGATGATGTTTCCAATTGACTTGTTTATGTGCTAACAGAGGAATGACAATGTACTGCTATTAAATTACTGTCTATTGTTAATCTTAGGTGGCACTTTGAACTGTGATTAGTATAATGCAGCACGAATGGCTAGCTGGTGGCAAGCTGGGTAGAGACAGCTGGGATTTATGGTCACGTGCGTCATGAAAAATTTAATTCTGGCATTTCTAACTCAAAGTAGCTTGAGAAAAGAGGAAAACAAGGGGCAAGGAAATGAAATGACCATCATAAACTTCAGAAGTCCTGGTGATGTATCAGTTGCTCATGAGTCACCCTGTTCCTGTGTGTGTTGCTGCCCAGCACTTGTCACCAAGCTTTTTTTTAATGTTTGAGAACTGCTGCAAATTCTCCTGCTGCTAAGGCTCATTTACAAACATTTGTAGAACTTACTCATTCTTTATATGTTTGCCACACCATTAGTAGTCACAGTGACAAGAACTACAATTTTGTAGGCCATAGAAGAGGATCTGCCACCAGCCTCCTAAGGGAACAGTTTTCCTATTTCCACTTGCATGCAAGATTTTGTTTCATCTTCTGTCTTAATGCAAAGTGCTGTTCTGTTCTTCATTAAGTTTGCATTAGGGCAGTCAAGAAGCAGCAAACCTCTTCTACCTGATTGTACCTCATTTCTTGTTGTTGGGTGATCTGATGATTGCATTGGAAAAGAATGAAAAGAGAATATGGTGGTTGCTTTCACTCTTCAAATCCTGGGATTTAATTATTTTGTAGTGACCTGAGCAGTATCCACGTCTGTATTCCTCATGTTATGTCTGACACATTGACAAACTGACCTTCTTACAGGTTGACGTGAAGGTGAATAATATTTGTGTGCTTGTTTTAATTGCACATTAATTTCTTTAACTCAAAGCACCAAATGCTGATTGCTGTGATTGATGGATATAAAAATAACATGAATGGTGTCAAAGAGAAGTCTTGAGAGCACTGAAATCACCCCTCTCTTTTTGGCTGATATTTGACAAGATTGCTTTCACTGGAGTGCAGTAGCACAGAAATTCAGATCACTGCTATTGGAGGGTTGCAAAAACTTGTGTGAAAGGGTTGCTTTTTTCCTATTCATGAGGCTTTTAGGGTTCTTATTACATTATATTTAAGCAGACAGGTACTCAATCACTCCTACAAAAAGATAGAATGCTTTCTTTTTCACTTGGTATTAATTACATGATGAACTCAAAGCTGTGGTCTCTCTATGTGGGTTTTTGTTTGCCTGGTGTACTTAAGGGAAATGTTGAACAGATTTGGAATAAGATACTGCCAGCGCCTCCTGTTCTCTTGCATCATCTTCCCTTAAGATTCCTTGAGGTCATATTTTTCCATATGCTCCAAGTCAACTAATTTAGTAAGGTCTTTTGGCACATATACTTGAAAATTATTCAGGAGTGGTTTGGGGTTTTTTTTAATATTCTCTCCTTTTGTGACTTTTACATTGTCAGTCTCAATTGATCAGGCAGGAGGTAGGCTAATGGCTTGATGAGTACTTGATAAGAAGCTTTAGACAGCTCTTCATCTTGATTCTTGATACACACTGGTTTTGGTGAAAGTTTCTGGAATAGGAGCAGGAGAAACGTAAGTTTCCCATAAGAGGCATAATTTATGTGTAGTACTGCCAGTCTCTTTTAGCTCAAGCCTTTGGGACTGCAGCAGTTGCTTAATTGCTGGGCATTTCTCTATTTTAACCCAGAAGACGTATTTCATACTTCTCCCATCTGTGCTGTGCAAAAAACCCCAAACCAACAGTAAAAGTATGACATTCTGAGGAGAATAATTTTATTTCTATACAAGTCTCAAGATTTGGAAATGTTTTAGTGTAAGTAAACTTTGAGGGAACTCTTTGCTGTGACTATCAGAAGCTGAAACGTGCTTGAGATTTAAATTTGCCTGTTTTTTTTTTTTTTGGAGTTCTTGTCAAAATTTTAGCATGTGCCAGTCCTTTGTCTTTCTCAATGGTATTATAAAGGTGGTGGCTAACAGGTGCTTCATACCTGTGCTATTTCATTTAGCACAGTTTAATGCACATTATATTCTGGGGGTTTTTTTGGTTTGTTTTTTTTTTGCAATTACGAGTCCGTATCAGGCTCTTTTACCTTTTAATTCTCGAAGCTGGAATTCACTGCATGTAACCGAAGGTTGTTAAACTGGGATCATGATCACCCTGGGATGCAGAGACATTTCAGACCTTATGTGACCTGAATTGCACTCTGGAGAGTAGTTTCTCTGTTCCTTCAATATAGAAGACAAATATTAACTAATTTGAGAGCTCAAGTGTCTAACATTAGATGAAATGAATCCTAAAAGCCTGGAAGAAGCCTGGCTGTCTCCTCTTTTTTCCCATACACCATCACTCAAGCTCTTCTAGATGCACCCTAATTTTTTCTTCTCAGAACTAGGTATCTTTATGCAAATATGCAGAGTAGATTCAATACTTCACCAGATGTCTGCTCAGACTTTAAAAGATCATTTAAATGCTGCCATGCTTTGCTGTTTGTGAACTGACAGAACTGAACTTTCAGAAGAGCAAGTTCAAAGTAAGTAACTAAAATCTATACAATAACGATCGGATGATTCCTCAAGAAGCACAGTATAAAGAAGTAAAAAAACAATCTAGCAACCCCTGAGATTAAAGACAGACTGACGGAGACTGATTCTTTTAATTGTACTAAACTATTAGATGGAAGTAACTTACAGCTATCATGAAATCTACTAAAATAACTTGATCACTATCCAGAAAATTTCCCCCTTCCCTCTGAGTATCTGCTTTTGTTGCCAGAAAGTTTTTTTTGGCTTCTAATTGGTTTGGTCAATGAAGTCAACAGTTACATCTGTGAGCATCTGATAGGAAGTTGGCTTTGGAAGCAAGTACAGCAGTGATGAGAGAAATTAAGCACGAAATAAATGTGTGAAGTTTTTTCATGTTGTCGTGTATTTCTATGTTCACTGCATCTCATTGATTTTATAAATGTTTCCTCTACAGAAATATGGAAGTGTAAAATTATGTTGTATTTATTAAGAATTATTGATGACTTCTGATTTTAATGATTTGGAATACTCATTAAGGAAACAGTTTTTGCATGACTTCTGGAACTTGTTGCCAACAATTTTTTATACCAACTTTTGGCTAAAGTGGCAGCAATAAAGAACCACAAGGGATATTGTAGAGTAATTGTTCAATTTATTAAAAGGATGAAGAGCTTTTGGTTTTAAAAGAAACTGGTTTGCTCTAAATAAATCTCAATACTTAAGCAATTTCTTTGAGAGTGATTTTTGTAGTGTGAGAACACAGCAGAGCAGAATTTGTAGAATATATGCTGATACATTTATACGATTTAAGAGTGCTTGTAATGTAATTTCTGTAAAACTGGCACTTTGACATCTGCCCATCTAAGTAATACAAATGTTACTGATTTACAGCTTGCAGAAATTCCAACAAATATAGCTTAGAAATAAGTTTGTGTGAAGCTAAGCTCTTGTTAAGCTTGAGAGATAGAGGCTCTCAAACTTTATTTAATATTCCTGTTTTCACAGAATCACAGAATGTTAGGAGTTGGAAGGGACCTCAAAAGATCATCTAGTCCAACCCCCCTGCCAGAGCAGGGTCACCTAGAGCAGGTCACACAGGAATGCGTCCAGGCAGGGTTTGAATGTCTCCAGAGAAGGAGACTCCACAACCTCTCTGGGCAGCCTGTTCCAGTGCTCTGTCACTCGCACAGTGAAAAAGTTTTTCCTTATGTTCACCCGGAACCTCCTAATGTTCCAACTTGTACCCGTTCCCCCTTGTCCTATCATTGGACATCCCTGAGAAGAGCCTGGCTCCATCTTCCTGACCCTCACCCTTTACATATTTGTAAACATGGATGAGGTCACCCCTCAGTCTCCTTTTCTCCAAGCTAAAGAGCCCCAGCTCCCTCAGCCTTTCCTCATAAGGGAGATGTTCCACTCCCTTAATCATCTTTGTGGTTCTATGCTGGACTCTCTCAAGCAGTTCCCTGTCCTTCTTGAACTGACAGGCCCAGAACTGGACACAATACTCCAGATGTGGCCTCACCAAGGCAGAATAGAGGGGGAGGAGAACCTCTCTCGACCTACTAACCACCCCCCTTCTAATGCACCCCAGGATGCCATTTGCCTTCTTGGCCACAAGGGCACATTGCTGGCTCATGGCCATCCTTCTGTTCACCAGGACTCCCAGGTCCGTTTGCCCTTCTCTGCTCTCCAGCAGGTCAGCCCCCAGCCTGTACTGGTGCATGGGGTTGTTCTTTCCCAGATGCAGACTCCACACTTGCCCTTGTTGTATTTCATTAAGTTTCTTCCCGAATGATCTCCCCATCTGATGTTTTTCATTACTATCATTTTTCAAAGATCAGATGTGTATCAGTTAATTAGCTGTGGAATTTAATTATTTAAAGATTCTTTCTAACTTTAACTTTCTTTTCTAGAGCTTCTTGTAGTGAAGAGGAAACGGGGCAGACCAAAAGGGTCTACTAAGAAGTTTTGTGTGGATGAAGATGTGGCAGAAAGTAACCCTGTTCCAAGTGAAGAAACTCCACCTGGGACAGAAGAAGGACCAGAACTGTCTGAACTCTCACCAGGCAGCTTGGAATGTAGGAAATGCAATCGGAAGTTCTCCAACACACGTCAGCTGAGGAAACATATCTGCATCATTGTTTTAAATGAAGGAGAGGAAGAAGGAGAAGGAGGTAAGAAAATATCCAACAAAAATACATGAAGCATGTTGTAAAACAGTGTGTTTCCATCCTGTGTCCTGATTGGTAGCAACTTGTAATCCCTAGAGTTAATTTTAAATGGAATTGAATTGCCTGCTTCTTTTAACATAAAAAGCACGTGGAAGCAAAACTGAGAACAAAGTCAGACAAGGCATTTATTTTTTTTCTAAAATGTCAAAATGCTTATTGCACTAATGATGGTCTCAAACTCCCCAAAATGCTTCTTTTGCATAAGCAACTGTTCTGTTTCTCACAAAGATGATTACAGTTTTCCAGTGAGAAGTGGGATGGGCCACATAGGTGAATATCACACATAGGTGAAGAAGGATGATCCTGTAGACGTGTTACTGTCTTGTGACTTGGGAAACCTGAATTCTGTCCCGTTCTTTTTGGTGTATTTAAAGACTGCTTTTCTGGACGTTTTATTGTATGAAAAATAATGCCAAACTCACCTCTTGTATTTTAATAAATTTATGTGAATGGCTGTCTTTGGAGTGTGAGAGTTCATTGTTTAAATTTTGGTTTAAGATTGACTTGAATCTATTCAGCCTCTCACAGTTTTAGAACAAAACAGAATAGAACAGAATAGGATATTTTCAGTTGGAAGGGACCTACAATGAACATCTAGTCCAACTGCCTGTCCACTTCAGGGCTGACCAAAAGTTAAATCATTCTGCCAAGGACATTGTCTAAACACCTCTTAAACACTGGTAGGCTTTGGGCATCAACTGCCTCTCTAGGAAGCCTGTTTAAAATGACAACAGTGAATAATCACTGAATGGAATGAAGTAGAATGTAATACAGAACAGTTGGAATGGACCTACAGTGACTCTCTAGTCTAACTGCCTATGTAACTTTACTCAAAGGTGAATGTCACATGCATAGAAAATAATACATTTGTCCAGGTTAAATAATTTTATGTGAGTTTACATTAAAATTAGGTTTTTGTTTTTGCTGTAGTTGCTTAGCATGATATCCTGTTGATTCTACGTGTGGACAAAATTTGCCTTTGATTTTTCTCCAGTTTTCTATTACCCTTTTGTGTCCAGTCTGTCGTTTCGGTACACAACTAGTATGACTATTTTACTTTCAGTAGAGTTTAATTTTTGTGGCAAAGACTAATTAAAATGAGAATATGTTGACAGAGCACAGAAATTTGTGCTTTGATAAAGTACTTGGTTATTTTTTTACTATCGTCAGTGGTAGGATTTTTCAGCAATACCTTTACTCCAACTGTCTCACAAGTGTCTGTGCCCTTTGCTGTTTCTATGTGCTAGGTATGATGTTAACATTTGCATTATTTTGGCAATGTTGCCTTTCCTAATGTCTTTTTAAAGTAAAATCTCAGATCAGAGTATAAACTCAACTGCTATTGACCCAAATGCACCAAGACTCTTGGCTGTCAAAGTTGTTGACAGAGTCCCTGAATGGTTTCACCGTATAATTGGCAACTGAAAGCTGGGATGGAGTTAATTTTCTCTGTAGCAGCTCATATGATGTGGTGTTTTAGATTTGTGATGAAAATAATGCTGGTAACACACTAATGTTTTAGCTATTGCTAAAATATGCCAAACATAAATATTGAAAAGATATATATTGATATTCTCTGTGTGATATTCTTTATTGAGAGAAACATCATATATGTTTTGAGCTGAAGTTGATGTATTAGGAAAGCTTTCCAAATAATAAAATGTTTTGCTGTCTTTTATAGATCCACAAGGGAAGTGTTTGACACTTAAAATTACAATGAATAAATTACTATGAAACTGTACTGAAACCACAGCATGTATTGGTCAGAGAAATAACTGCTGGATGTAACAGGCCTCTGCTGCTCTTTGCTTCTGTGATTAGAGATCCACAGGGACCTCTCAGAGATCAGTGTCTCATTGATGGTTCTCCCAGGTCTCATCAAGCCTTACTGGTTACTGACATCCTCTGTGCATGTTTTTGTTTAATCCTTTTGGTTTATCCTTTTAGGAATAATGATTGCCTTCACCTTGTGGGGCCAGCAAGAAGAAAAGTGTGTTAATTTTTTAAAGAGAATTAATGTTCATTGTGCTTACGAATCCTCCATGTAGTTTGTTTTTGTTTGTTTTTTTTTAATAGAGGGCTGATCTGCCTAAGGAAGTTGCTGTGATTTAAGCAGAGCGGTGTGTGCACCTATTTATGTTTCTATTTGGTTAAACCAAATTGAAGGTTTTGACTTAAAATTTGGGTCTGGCTGGCTGCAGGTGCTGCCATCCATTTTTTTTGTCCTAGGAGAAAACTAGAAGAGCTGAGAATCTTCCTGAATTGCCCTGTTATCTGCACTGTGTCTGCTCCCAGCCAGAAAACGGAGCTGCTTCAGTCCTTGCCACTGGGATGGGATGGGTTTGGGGATTTTGGCAGTTACTGGATTGGATTAGTTTCCCAGCAACTGCCTCTAAACTCACTTGTTTTGAGAGCTAGACGACAGGTAATTATTTTAACCACTATCCCTCCTGCACTGCAGCATTGCTGGATCTCTGGCAGATGTAAGGGAGGACATTTGCTGGCTGGGAGTGGGATTTTGCTGGAAGACAGGTTATGGTAGTAAACAGCCCAGATTCTCTTCTGGAGTGAACCACTTGTTCCTTCTGAATTAGGAAACTGCATAATTCTTAAAGATGGCACTTCTGGCTTTAGTTTAAAATGTTTTTGCCATCTGCTGGATTCCAATTGAAATGAGTTCTTTGTGCCAGTGGTGTGTCAGTCTCTGCGGGAGAAGCAATTGCATGGGTGCATTTTGAATGGCCACTTTCTTTTTTTCCTAAGCTGCTCTCTTGTTACTGTGAAATACCAGCACCTTTTAGGGTTTAAAAAATAGTTATTTGAATGAAGAGTAGTTTAAAAACATGTCAATTAGGGATGTGTAGCTGTGTCTGCAAAATGTCGTACACCCAATTATGAATGCAGGGAGTGGAACCGTCAATTAATGACTCCAACAGAATCATGTGGCAGATGAACCATCGGTTTGGTGGGGCTCTGAGAGCAGTGATTCAGGTGGAGTTGACAATGACTTTACTCATCAACACAGATAAGACCATTTCTTAAATGTGTTGGAAGGCAGAGGCGTGGTGTTGTGTTTCTTGCACAAACAGAAGCAGGCATTTCAGATGCCTGTCACTAGGTGAGGTGGGTCAGGTCATCCATCTGTGGAATGGAAGTGCCAGCTGACAAAGTGCTGAGCTGGCTGCTCAGCAGGGGAGGTGAACAGTGTGGCAGTTTGTCTAAATAAATCTGTTTAGGAGCAAGCAAAGATGCTGACCGCTCGGAGAAACTTTGCTTAACTATTCCAAGGTGCATATACTCCATTTTCTCATAAATCATCTTAAAATCACTTATGGGTGTTCCTTTTTAATAAGGCATTTGTTGTATTTTGCAGGTGAATTGTCCTAATCGTGAGAGACAAAATGTTATTTTCACACTCTAACCCATAGTTAATTACCCACTTAAGTAATTTTTTCCAGGAAGAGAACTGAATTACTGACAAGATGGTCCCACATTAGGGAAAAGCAGTTTGAGCCCCATAGTGAAAGCTGAAGCTCTTGTTTTTCATTGAAACAAGCTTTTGTCTCCCCTCCTAGTCCTTTCCTGAAGCACACCTTCTAGTTCAGGGGTTTTTGGTATAGAGAGAGTTCAGGAAGAAATCAGCTGTCATTGAGAATTGAGATTTTTTTTTTTTAGTTTGGTGATTTGATGGGGAGAGTTGGTTTGGGGGTTTTTAAAGTCTCTTTCAGGCTACACACAGACAATACAATAGTTATATTTATAGTAAAAAGTATTGACAAAGTGTGCAGCCAAAGCTCCTTATCGACAAATCGTATTTGGAAGATGATGCTTCCTCTCAGAAAGGGGAAGTATGGGGCTACTGCCATCAGCATGCATCAGATTAGTGGATAAATTTTAATGTTTAACTATCAGAACTTGGCCACTCTGTAGAGAGAAGGCAGTGTTGTTTTTTTCATGTATCATGTGAGTGTTGAGAATGTTCATGCAAACATTCAGGACTAGTTGAAGATACATGATCAGCAAATCAGTTGAATTTTCTTGCTTGCCTGTTTTGTGTGGGATTTTTTTGTGTTAATGGAATTTGCATGGCACTGAGTACCTTCCTTGCATGCCTGCAGATACTGAATGTAGTCCTGGTAGTTGTTGAATGTTCGCAGCTCATACTGAGAAGGTGAAACTTCAGATTCAGTCCTTTGTTTGAAGTACTTACCAGCTCTGGGTTTATTAAGAAAATATTTTCACGTAGCCATAATCACAGAATTATGGAATGTTTTGGGTTGGAAGGGACCTTAAAGATCATTTCGTTCCAACCCCCTGCCATGGGCAGGGACACCTCCCACCACACCAGGTTGCTCCAAGCCCCATCCAACCTGGCCTTGAACACTTTCAGGAAGGGGGCAGCCACAGCTTCTCTGGGCAACCTGGGACAGTGTCTCACCACCCTCACAGGAAAGAATTTCCTCTTAATATGCAATCTAAATTTACCTTCTTTTAGTTTGAAACCATTCCTCCTTGTCCTATCACCCCATGCCCTTGTAAAAAGTCCCTCTCCAGCTTTCCTGTAGCCCCTTCAGGTACTGCAAGACTGCTCTGAGGTTGCCCAGGAGCCTTCTCTTCTCCAGTCTGAACAACCCCAACTCTCTCAGCCTGTCTCCACAGTAATATAAAATGTTTTTTTTTCCCCTAAAACTATCACTAACTCCTACTGTGCACAGAACAAAAGCAGAGTAATTAACCAAAATACTTTTTGTATTTGTTTAACAGTATGTGAAGTAGCTCCAGGGAAACACAATTTAATAAGCAGCTTACATTCTTTGTGTGTTCTCACTCTTTATGAGAAGACTTTCTTCCATTGGTTGCTTGGTCCTACTGGGAAAGTTGTGACAATATTAATTTTATTATTGATACTAAACTAACAGAGGCTTTTTCATAAAGGAAATGTGGAAAAACGTGTTTGTTCCCTCCCATCCTGTTCATTCCACCAAAAGAAAACACTACACAGGCAGTTTCTGGTCAAAGGGGATGTTTCTTTGTCTTCAAATATCCCTTCGAAGTAGTTCTGTGAAATGTCAGCACTAGAATTACTTGGTTTCAATATCAATCAATAATTTACAGCTACAGGGTGTTTCAAAAAGATGGACCCATTTGAAATGGACCTTCAATTGAAATTGAGTCCATCTTTTTGAAACACCCTGTATATTAAGGAGTTAAATGGGGACATAATGAGACCCTTTATAATTATAAAGTAGCAACCTTTTCCAAAATCATAGAAACCTACAGAGAAAAAGGTAGTTGAGAAGAGGCATATATCAAGGAATTTATTTAATAAAATTGAAGAAATCATTAGCATGCATTGAAAAGCAGGAGGCTCTCAAGGCAGAGCATAATTTTCTATAATCTAGAAACTAGAAACTGGAGCAAAATCATTGCTAACGTGACTCCATAGAGCTCACTGTGTTTGAATTCTGTTTGCTATATGGTTGTTGCTCATTCTAGGTATTGCAAATAGAAATTTCAGATTTACACATTAGCATCCAGTCGTTAACAGTTGTCAGCAGACACATAGCCTCAGTATGCCTGAGAAATCTAAACTCACTCCTTCATACCCTGTGTAATTCTGGCTTTGTATCTAGTAAAGAGCTTGTAGCTTATACAGGTGGTAGTTACATGATCAGTCCTAACTATGATGCTTTAGTTTGTGCTTGTGCCCTTCGTTTTCTTAAGAATCAGCCTCTAACACTGTGTTTCACTAAGGTAAGGCCCTGGGAGACAGACTTGTTTGAATCTCAGCTGAATGTTAACGAAGTATTACTGCAATTAAAACACAGCCATTTGCATGTAGTGGATCTTTCCACTGCTTTTCCTATTTGCATGCCATGAACGCCTCTAGCCACACTACACCTTTGCTGTTACTGGGTTTTATTTATGTATTGTTTCCTTATCTCAGTAGTGCAGCTACAGCACGTTATGAATATACATTGAATACCTGATTCTGGAGATTGTGTCAGGTGCTTTATATTCAGGAATAAAAAATGCAAAATTCACTGAGTTAATTTATAATTTTCTTTCTTCAATCAGTTTTGGCTTTCCTTATTCATTACCTCTGGAACATTTGCATAATGCCTTCATTTGTCAAGAATGTTTTCTCTAGCCTGCATTTTTTACCACTTCAATCTAATATGAAGAAATTTTGTTGGTATAAACTTGCAACTCTCAGTTTTTATGTTTCATACTGCTAATTCTTTATAGATAAACATTTTTTTATAAGGAATTCCTCATTTGTTTTAAAGAAGAAATAGCTTCAAGGAACAACTTTAGCTGATTACAGATTATTCATTCTTATTTCAGATGAGTGTTTTGAATACAACTAGTTAACAGGTCCAAAAGTTATCTAATTTAAGAGGCTGAAGAAATTCTGAACAGCAACAGATAGGGAAGATTTAGAAGTGCACGTCTTCAAAATGAAAAGTTACGTATTAGGAGTTAGGCTGAACCAAAGAACTGTTTTAAACTTTATTTCTTCTTGAATCTACATTGAAAAAGGAAAGTATGTTTTTGGCTATTGACTTAGAGTAACAATGGGGGAAAAAATAGTGGAGGACTAATAGTGGAAAAAAACCCTAATCAAGAGAGACTATTGGAGGACTTTCCATTAAATAAGATGGATAACGAATGTAATAGTAGGAGAAATAATCCTAGTGTCCACAGAACAGCTGCATATGGAATAGAGAAAAATAATTTGTTCATTCCAGAGAAATCTGCAATAATGTCAAGATAATTAAGAAATACAAATGTTTCTGAGAATTCATTTTTTAAAATTTTGGTTCTTTATTTTATTGTATTTTATGTTTAATTTTTTACTTGATTTATTGTGTAAGTATCACACTGGTTTTATTAAATAGAAAAAAATTCCTCTTCAGGGCCTCATGCAGCATACCTTGTTTTGATAATGTATTTCTTTGTACAGTAGCATTGATTTTTCTCCTAATTCTTTCTTATGCTGTTAGTGATTGTGTTACTTGCATTTCTTTTGTACATAGTTACATTCTTTTTGATGTTTGCTCTTTAGGTAATGATTCTGACGTTGACCTTGACAGGAAGGAAGATGAGCAAGAAAAAACTCCAAAGAGGCCCAGAGTTCAGAAAACAGAGAAAACTCCATCAACTAAGGAGACGGAACAGGTTTTAGGAGCTAAAAATCCTATTATAAGTGTGGTTTTGACAGCCCATGAAGCTATTCCAGGTAATGAGAATCGCCGATTAGATAATCAAATCCCTCTTGGGCAGGGGGGTTGGAACTAGATGATCTTTAAGGTTGCTTCCAACCAAAACCATTCAATGATTCTGTGATTTTTATCCTTGCTGACACTGTATAAAATAGCCCTTGGTCTAAGACTGAACTGTTTGTTTATTTATTATCTGAAAAACATTAAGTAGTATTTGACTATTTTGATACAAAATCTCTGCATCTGGCAGCTATATCATTTTGGAACTACTGTCACATGGGAACAGGTTGCCCAGAGAAGTTGTGGCTGCCCCTTCTCTGGCAGTGTTCAAGGCCAGGTTGGATGGGGCTTGGAGCAACCTGGTCTAGCGGGAGGTGTCCCTGCCCATGGCAGGGGGATTGGAACGAGATGATCTTTAAGGTCCCTTCCAACCCAAGCCATTCTATGATTCTGTGATTTCTTCATAGGTATGACAAATGATGGACCTGGGTGTAGTAATCTACATTAACATTGGATATATTTAGTCTGTGAATGATTTTGAAGAAGAAACTGAAAAAAAATCAGTGACTGAGGAAAAGGAAAATATTTTTTCCCCCATAATATCTTTATTTCAGCCCTGAATTCATGTGATGTATTTCAGCCCTGAATTATGATAAATATAAATTTGATTATGAAAACACAAACACTTTAGTGTATCTATATATATAATAATGTTTATGCATACAAATAGTTTGACAGAATATATATATACTATTTGAAAATGAAGTAATGTTCCTATGTAATGATTAAAGAATTCCTTATCCAGAAATTTCTGTAAAGCCTTTTCATCTAAGGATTTTGGAATAACTTCAAACTATTTATTTTAAAACTAGACTTGCATTTGCCTATTTATATAAACCAGTGACTCACCTGTCTGTCAGAATCCCTTTTTAATAGTTTTGTGTGTTATTTTCAGCCTTGTAGCCTTACTGTTCTCCTTTTCATGATTACTAACATTCCTGAATATTTGTTTTGCTTATAGCGCTCAGAACAACTAGAATGTCTTTCTATTTGTAGGTTGGAAGCTAGCTGGATTTTCTGTGTTGTTCTTTAATATCTTTTGATATTGAGATATTTGATATGCTTGGACTTTGTATGCTGAAATGCATTTCTAATTGTGATAGAGAAAGCTACATGAGGTCACCTACAGATGTCCCATGTGCTTTGGATGGGAGTAGAAAACGCCTTCAAATTGATAGTTAGAGAAACATCACCCAAGGTTTTGAATTTACAGTGAGCTGTTGAAAATTTGGTCTTGCAGTTTTGTAAATATGGGGAAAGATGGAAGAGGACCAGTGATCACTGGAAATGTGGAAACCTGGCTTCAGGGGGTTTTGAAGTCTGCTCCGTTTTGTTGCACCAACCGCAGGCCCCTTTCCCTCACATGATGCAATCTGGGGCTCTCTCCTAGCTGTTGCTAAACACTCATTTTGTCACTGTGTCTTCCACCTCTTCTGCCTTGTTCCCCCTGCATGTAGCTTCTACCCCATCCTGGTGCCCATTCCCCTCACTGCCACACGTGAGGCTGCCCTCATGTCCTCTAGTGCTTCGTCTAGGAGAAGGGGAACATGTGATGTCTGGTTAAGGGGCTTGTGTAGGTGTTAGTAAATGGGTTCATATAGGTGTTAGTTTATGGATTTATACACAACATCTTCCCTTCCTTAGGTCTTTTGGGAACAGCTGTGGTTGGGATCTCCTCTCTCCAGATTCTAAATTTTATGAAACTTGTAAAAATTTTTGTCTTTGAGATATTTACATTTCTGCCAAGAACCATTTTCAAGAGGGGAAGGAAAGACACGGCCAACACTGCAATCAAAGACCCATTTTCTTAAGAATTAAGTCTAAAGAGGTGAACTAAATAATAGTAATTACTGATAGTAAAGAAAATGTAGTAAGCGTGTGATGTGGGAGAGGAAGTGAAAACCTAAATTACTGTCTAGTAAAATTTTTCTTTGGACAACAACAAGTTTGGGTTTTCTTTACACATGTGCATCGTGAGAGACTCAAAATATTAAAACAGCTTCAATGTTGGAGCTATTTGTGCATAGTACCTGTTGCAATCAAAAGGCTTTAATGAACCAAAGGGATTTACAGTCATATCTGAGCCTGCAGCTATTTTTGAAGGTCCTCTCATTTATTTTGGTTGGCAATTAGTACTCCATTACATTTAAGTTCCCAGCTAGAATATATGTAATAAAAAAGCCATTGCTGTTAAGACAGTTATGAATTATCATCCTACTTTTCAGAATTTGGAAATTACAGAAGGTATTTTATAAGTGGTTAACTCTTTGAAGTTTCAAAGGAAAAATATGCCATTTAATACAATTATGTTTTAATTTATTTTTCATGGCTTTTCCTTCTCTTTATTTCATTAATTTCCATGGTCTAGCTATATTTAGTGTCATTAGCAATTCTTAGGCTGTTCCCCTGCCTCAGTAATACTTTAATGTCTGGAATTTTTATAAAAATCTTTCATAGTCTTTTATTCCATTTTTCTGGAGATTTATCATGTGCTGAAGAGGTGAATTATTGCTACAGACTGCCTTTGAAGAATATAAATAGATCAAATATTTCTCTTCTCTCCCCTGCTTTCTGTGTACTAGATCATCTGTAAAGTTTAGTTGAAAACAAAGTTCAAAAGTGCTTAAACACTATCAAAACTTGGTCATCTTTCTGCAGGGAGTAGGGTTCTGTAGCCACCTGCTACTTAGCTTTAAAGATGCATGGAAATACCCCTTTTTGTGTCTAGTGCAGTAAAATCCTGTTGAAGACGTCAGATAAACGTTCTATCAATTAGAGAAATAGAGAAGGCTGTGAGAATTAGTTGTATTTTATCCTCAGATAGAGGAAATACTCATACTATGTATCTGCCTTCTTAAATGAAAGATGCTTTTAGGAGTACTACATAAACAGTTTGCTATAGTTTTGCTATACACCATTTATGTTTGGGACACTGCTTTACATCATGTGTTCAATAATGTTTAATTGGGAGGCATATGAAAGAGAATCGATTTACAGCCTTAAAAATTTGGAAGCTTGCATTAATCCACAGAGTAAATATAGTCTGCATAAAAGTGGTAGATCTTTTTCTGTGCAGGCATTGAAGTACCTTGAAAAGTTTGAGAGGAGGGCCCGTGCAAACCTTGTGAAGTTCAGCAAGGCCAAGTGCAAGGTTCTGCACCTGGGTTGGCATAATCCCAAACATGGGTACAAGCTGGGCAATGTGGATTGAGAGCAGCCCTGAGGAGAAGGACTTGGGGGTGTTGGTTGAAGAGAAGCTCAACATGAGCTGGCAATGTGTGCTTGCAGCCTGGAAAGCCAATGGTATCCTGGGCTGCATCAAAAGCAGTGTGACCAGCAGGTTGAGGGAGGTGACTCTTCCCCTCTACTCCACTCTCGTGAGACCCCATCTGGGGTACTGTGTCCAGCTCTGGAGTCCCCAACATAAGAAGGGCACGGAGCTGTTGGAGTGAGTCCAGAGGAGGGCCATGAAGATGATCAGAGGGCTGAAGCACAAGAGGTGCTTCACAGAAGAGCTGTGAAGACAGGCTGAGAGAGTTGGGGTTGTTCAGCCTGGAGAAGAGAGGGCTCTGGGAAAACCTCATAGCATCTTTCCAGTACCTGAAGGGGCCTACAGAAAAGCTGGAGAGGCCCTTTTTACAAGGGCATGAAGTGATAGGGCAAGGGGGTATGGTTTCAAACTGAAAGAGGGTAATTTTAGATTGCATATTAAGAGGAAATTACTTGTGAGGGTGGTGAGACACTGTCCCAGGTTGCCCAGAGAAGCTGTGGCTGCCCCCTTCCTGAAAGTGTTCAAGGCCAGGTTGGATGGGGCTTGGAGCAACCTGGTGTGGTGGGAGGTGTCCCTGCCCATGGCAGGGGGATTGGAACTAGATGACCTTTAAGGTCCCTTCCAACCCAAACCATTCTATGATTCTGTAACTGGAGGAAACCAAAGACCTTGAAGACAGGGAGAGCTGTATTCATGAACATCCATGCCCTGTATCAGATTAAGTGGGATACACTCTTTCATAAGCATCACAATTAAGAATGGGAATGAACAACTACAATTATATGCACATCTAAAAATACTTTGTTTTCAACAGCAGATACTTTTGTTGTAGTCTGCTTTTAAGAACCAGTGAGTAAATTCTGCCAAATATTCAATCTTCTGAGGTTTTATGTATTTGATTTCCCATGTTTAAATCTTGTAATATTATCAAGGCTTCTAAAACCAATTTATTATTCATGCTCAATTAGTTTGATTTAGGAGAGACTATTCTTTGAACATTTAAATTGTTGTTTTATGTGAGTCCTGTAATATTTTAAAGACTCAGCTTGTTACTAGGAGAGTTGTTTTAAGTTCCTGTAGTTGTTTAAGTTCCTGATAGTCAATGGTAGACTTCTTGGATTTCTTGGTAAAGCTCAAGATATACAAAAATAGCATAAAGTATTTAAAATCTTGATGCTAATTATTTTTTGATTTCTAAAGGAGATTATTTTTTTTCATTTTTTTCAATTACAAATTCTCAGTACAAGGCTACACAGGTTTTTGTCTCCTTAATTGCCACTGAGGAATCACTATCCATGAAAAGCTGGCCGCATCCTCCTCCTCTACTCTGTGTTGACTCATGGACACTTGGTTCCTTCTTCCATCAAAATTTTGCAAGGCAGGGAAGAAGTGGAAGAATGTAGTTTTGCTTAATATTTTGGGACTGAGTGACTTATCTGAACTGATGACAGTTTCTGTTAAACTTGATAACTGTCTTTTCTGTTGAAGATGACCTTTTTGTAGCTCACAGAAGGATGGTTGTGGGTTTATGACACTTCTGAATGGATTTAGTATCAGACTGTTGCCAAGGGAGCTTTCCTGCTTGTCTCTTTATTTCCCAGTTCACTTCCTCTGTCTTGCAGCAGCACTTGTGTAAGTCTGTGGTAAACTGATTCAAAAAAGTGACAAAATAGAGTCATAGAATCATCGAGGTTGGAAGAGACCTTCAAGCTCATCCAGTCCAACCCCTACCTACATCCCCCCTAACCCACATCACCCAGCGCCACATCCAGACACATCTTGAACACCTCCAGGGTCGGTGACTCCACCACCTCCCTGGGCAACCCATTCCAATACCCACTCACCCTGACAGTGAAGAAATTTTTCCTAATGTCCAATCTGAATCTCCCCTGCTGCAATTTAAAGCCGTTTCCTCTCGTCCTTTCACTATGGACACAGCAGAAGAGACCGACCCCCACCTCACCCCAGCCTCCTTTCAGGTAGAGAGCAATGCACCCTGAGCCTCCTCTTCTCCAGACTGAACAACCCCAGCTCCCATGTGCACATGCATGTACTCATTTCCTGTCAGAGAATTTCTGTTCTACCAGTTTTGCTTACTGAACTGTCTCACATTGAGGCTGCATGATTTTGTGAAGTTGGTGGCAAAATGAGTCTTCCATGGGAAAGGAGGGGAATTGAGACTGCCCCCTTCAAAGTGCCTGAGTGGCTTAAGTCATTAAGTCCAGTAGATATAGACTGCTCTCCCAGGAGCAGTGCTGTCCTCCCACCCTCTGGCCTCAAATTCCTGTCCTTTGAGCACTGTGCACATTTATGTTATCACACTAGAAATCTAATTCAATGTTTGCAGCAGGGGACACATAGTGTGGGTCCATTATCCAGGTTCCATTCTCCGATCCTCTTCTTCTTCATAAACTGCTGTGCTGGCACTTTTAAGGCATCACGAACACGTAGTTAAGTGGAGGTCTAGAGCAAAGAAGCCAACCGTATGCTGATTTAAAGCAAATGTGGAATTAAGCAAGGTTAGGAAAATTAAAGCTTTCCCCTCTGCATGTGAGCAAGGTGTCTATTACAGATCTTACAGATCAAGTTAGCTGAGCCAGTCTTAATATCCAGTTCCATTGAAAGGGTTAGTAATCTTCATCCCACAATACATAGGTCTGTTTTATTTCTTTATCCAAGTTAAAGTGTGTTTACTGTCACGATGAGCTAACCTATAAAAATATTAAAAGGTTCTTTTGCCTTTTCTTTAAGCTTTATTTTGGGGCTGGGAACATTGAGGGTTATGGTAGGGTTAGTTTCTGTTGGTTTCAATTACAGAACTGTCTTAGCAGGGGTCATATGCATTTGGAACACATCCCATAGGACACTGTAGAAGCTGAAAAAATACATTCCTTAAAAAAAAAATCTGTAAGAAACAAATATTCACAAATTATTAATAAATTATTTCACCTATACAGACCAAAGTACCTACGCTATGAAGGGTTTTTTTAAACTTAAAAAGAAAAAAACCTGAGCAAAATAAAAAGCCATAGTTTGCAGATTGATCTAGTTGTATCAGTTGTCTCTAAAGGCAAGTTGCAGCATCTCTGTTGGAAAGAAATAAGAAACTTAGTATATAAAGTCTCCCAGAGTCTGACAACCATTGAGCTGGTGGTTATATCTGGATCATCATATTTAATACATATCTATAAATTTATGTAAATCCCTTCGTGAATATATTTGTTTTCAGTTTCTGTAACATTGTGCAGTAATTGTTCCATAATTTAATTACACAAAGGGTGAAAGTGTAGGTTATTTTGTTTTCTTTCAAGCCCACTGACTGCTTGTTTCTTCAAACTGCTCTTTGTTCCTGGTTTATGAGGTAGAGAATGATTATTCACACTTTTTTCATGATACTGCTAATTTGAGAGGTCTTTCTGACATTCCTCTTTCATTTCTCTCTCTTCCAGGCTGAAGTTCTTTGAGATATATATCCCTTTTCCAAATAAAATACTTATAATTTTGTCTTTTTTACCATTTTATAGTTCTTCTATATCCTTTTTATTGTCCATGCTTAAAGTTGGAGGAGGGTTAAGTAATTTAGTAGGAATTTGGTTGATCATCGAATCATGGAGGTTGGAAGAGACCTTCAAGATCATCCAGTCCAACTGCCTACCTACATCACCACTAACCCACATCACCCAGCGCCACATCCAGACACATCTTGAACACCTCCAGGGACGGTGACTCCACCACCTCCCTGGGCAACCTATTCCAATACCCAATCACCCTGACAGGGAAGAAATTTTTCCGAATGTCCGATCTGAATCTCCCCTGCTGCAATTTAAAGCTGTTTCCTCGTGTGATTTCACCATGGGCACAGCAGAAGAGACCGACCCCCACCTCACCCCAACTTCCTTTCAGGGAGCTGTAGAGAGCGATGAGGTCCTCCCTGAGCCTCCTCTTCTCCAGACTGAAATGTGTCCTGTTTTATTTCTCATCCATTCCTAATACTTCCTCTCACCATGATTGCCTTTTAGACTGTTGATAAGTATTAGAGAGCTCTATAGTAAAGGGCAAACTACTGTTCTAAGGGCCAGACTGTAAGAGGTTAGAGGCTGTCACTGAATTTGAACCAGAGAACAAGTAATGCTTATGTGTAGAAGTTGTCAGAATGTCATGAGGAACTCAACTCTTCTTACTCTTAAAGCAGATTTACTTAGAACAGATGATAGTGACTGAAGAGAGGAAAGCAAGAGGCATAAATAAAACGTAGTAAACTAAAATCCATTCTGCATTTAAAATATATTAGTGCTAGAGGAAGGATTTTTTTAAAAAATTATCAGTACAGTTAATCTCTTTTTTTTCTCCTGGTATTTGTATACTCTGACTTCTTGAAGTGATTGTCCAAGGAAACAGTTAGGAAAACTTCTATCTTCCTTACTGGCATATGATATTTTTTCATGGAAAACCAGACCTTGTATCTATTTGCCCTTTTCTTACACTTTTCTCTAGCCTGTGGCTGCTTTTAGAGACACGAATGTTGAGAGCATTCTCTTGGGTTGTGGGACATGTGTGTTCTCTACCTGCTAAGTTTCTTGCTTTCTGGACATACGAGTTAGTCATTAGTTTATGTTATAGCAGTGATTGCCGTGGCTGCTGGTTCATTAGTAGCCCATACTTAGGCAGCATCTCATGTGGATGGAGCCATCAAATATTTCTTAATGTTTCTGTATCTTCTAAGAGTTGGAAGTAACTACCTAACATAAGGGGATGTGGTTGCTTCTGTCATCAAATACTCTATCAATAGGTTTGAAGAATTAGATCTCCTTTTTTAGGTTTTTAGAGGTATTTGCCTCCCTATTAACTGCATGGGGAATATAGGTTGTAGTGTTAGGATGACCTGGAACATTCTGTCCACTCTGTTCTGTCTACATGCAAAGTCCCAGTGAGTTAGTACTTATCTAGTCCACCTAATTTAGGTGATTAAAATTTTATACTGATAACAGAGTGTATTAAACAGTTCAACAGTCTCTTCAAGAAATGCTTAGACATCCTGAAAGGCAGAAGGGCACAGAGGAGGTTTAGTGCAGAGCATTTAGTGAGGATCTGTCTCACGTTCAGGAAATGGGAGGCCTGAAAGAGGTGTGTGTATCTATATATGTACATACACACACATGCATATAGAACACTTCGAGATCTGTTTTCTTTTAACCGAGTCATTCTAAATACAGAAGAATTTGCTTCTACTTTAAAAACGTATGGGAACATTTTTATACTGAACCCACTGATTGAACCACATCTCCTGTATTGTAATGACAAGCACTTGTCTCACTGGGTTTCTGCAGTGCAATCTGGGAGGTGCAGTCCTGCTGGACAACCCGGTATTTGTGGGAGGGGGAGTGATAGGAGAAATAGAAGTTATAAACTTCTGATAACATTTAGGTTGAAAATGTGGAAGATCAGTTCTGATCAACTGGCAGAATCTTTAGTACAGAACTGAAAGCATTATTAAAAAACAGCAGTCAAAAAAGACAGTTTTAGATCCAGCCAGTTCAGCGAGCAACAGAGCTATTAAAGTATCCTGGTTTTGGCTGGGGTAGAGCTAATTTTCTTCTTAGCAACTAGAATAGTGCTGTGTTTTGGATTTAGTATGGGATTTGGTACGAGAAGAATGTTGATAATATACTGATGGTTTTAGTTGTTGCTAAGAAATCAAGGACTTCTCAACTTCCCATGCTTTGCTAGTCTGCAGGTGCACAAGAAGCTGGGAGGGAGCATAGCCAGAGCAGTGGGTCCAATTTGGCCAATGGGACAGAATCATAGAATCATAGAATCATTGAGCTTGGAAGAGACCTTCAAGATCATCCAGTCCAACCCCTACCTACATCACCACTAACCCACATCACCCAGCGCCACATCCAGAC